>JADANM010005835.1:1783577-1795890 GCA_026213755.1 Eurema hecabe
AAAAAAAAAATCATCAAAATCGGTTCATAAACGACGAAGTTATCGGTGAACATACATAAAAAATATATATATTATACATACAGACGAATTGAGAACCTCCTCCTTTTTTTAAAGTCGGTTAAAAAAGGGTAAATTTCTACATAGCAGGGTTTCTGTGGAAGGCTCGTACTACCTAAAGGTTTTCTTTGGTTACGTAACTCTTACGTAAAATATTTAAGGACAATTTGAATACAATACCTATATCCAGCCTAGATCGTTTTATTGGCATATAAATATATACAATACATTTTAAGACAGCAAATGGACAAATTATTTAGATCATCCTATATTGCTCCAGTAGTTTGCAAGAGAAATCGCCAAACATACGAACGACGAAGTTAGAAGCAATTATTTATTATATAATACGTGCGAAAATTAATCCCTTCTTATAATTGTTTTTATGTAAAAGAAGTTGTTTAAATTTATGTTGTTGTGAACCTAAATCTATTATTTTATTACAAGAAAAAAAAAGAAATAAAAAGATGCTTTCAAATGCTAAGAAAATGGGAGAAGTAGGTATATTATGACTTTTCTTTAGGATTAAGCAATCTCAGTACCAAAACAGTTTATTATTCCAAAATTGTTGAGACGTTTATAGAAAATTATCTTGCCTACAAATATATTTGTATAACTTTAAGCCTTAAATTGAAAATCAAAGAAGTTATAAGCGAAAAAGTGAGAAATTAATGGACTAACTTCCATAAAATGAATTAGCTTGATTTGACGTACAGTGTCAGTTATCTCACAATAGAAACCCAATGTTTAGTGTATTGTGCGAAAGAGATATCGCCCTATAAAACCAAAAGAGTCTGTCGATCTCTTTCTAAAATTCGACGTGCTATTTCTCTCGAGTATTGTTCCATATATATTGAATAGATTCTCAATGCTTTGTCGAACCAAGAGGCGTGGCGGTGGCATTTCTGTTGGTGTTATTCAATAGTATTGTACAATTGAATGGAGATGTTTGAGGCGTATACGGCAATATTCAATATGGTAGGCGTTTGTGCTACATAATATTCTTATATTGAAGAGGTGTTTGATGAAATCTATTGAGTTGGTGATAAGTAAGATGATTCAGTTGATTTATATCAATTATAACGATATCTCTAAAAGATATAGTTCTTTTACAAATTAGAATTCCAAATCATAATATTTGACATATAGGAAATTTTGTAATAAGGTTTATTTTATTACACTAATCGAAAATTGTTCATTAAAACGCATCAATTATAATAAAAATGATGGGACCCGGTTTTGCGCGGGTGAAACGGTACACGACCGGTATTCCTAAAAATAAACATTTTATTCAAAACAAAGCAGTAAAAAATATCTAAAGCTTAACAAATTAATGAATATTTTAACACTGTTATTAAAAATGATGGATCCTATTCGGATATTTTATATTTAAATTATATAGACGATTGCTTTCTAGAGGCATAAATTACATTAGTAATTCGCGAGACTCCGTCTACGTACGATATAATCTATACTAATATATAAAGCTGAAGAGTTTGTTTGTTTGTTTGTTTGAACGCGCTAATCTCAGGAACTACTGGTTCGAATTGAAAAAGTTCTTTTTTATTGAATAGACAATTTATCGAGGAAGGCTTTAGGCTACATAACATCACCCTGCGACTAATAGGAAGGAGGATATAATTTAAAATGTGGAAAAAACGGGGAAAATTATTCATCTTTGAGGGCTTCCTTTGCGTGCGCTGCGAAAACGGTTCAAGATACAAAAATAATATGTATGAAAGAATTATTCCTCTTTAAATGATCTAAAAAAAAGTCCGCGACAGTATATGTCTATCTTCTAAGATTGACTCACTATAACATAATAATAGAAATGGACCCGACGGGGACGAAGTCGCGAGCAACAGCTAGTTATGTATAATAAGTACCACAAGGCGCGCCTCGTGGTTCGCAACAGAACTTTTTTTAGAAAAAAAATAAGGGACCATCAGTGCGTTCGTAAAATTGGTTCTTAGCCAGTGGATTATCCAGCTATCCACATTTTCTGGATAGTTCCAAGATATTTCTCAAAGGAAGAAGAGTTAAGATTTATAATGTATTAGTTCCGTAATAATAATATCATGATTACTTGCGCTTTCTAAGGGCGTTGACCCGTGACCCGACAAACTCATACGATCACGCATAATCAAATGTTTTTGATTGAATTATATGTGTATATATAATACATTATTGTTATTTTAGTGCTGTGGATTTTGAAGGTATAATAATAATATTGCCAACGTCACCGCGGGGATGGTATATAAAAAATTGTGAATAATTTTTTCTCATATTTTTATTTTATTTTAATTTAACTTTATTCTAGTAGGTAATTTTATCTAATTATACTTTCTTTTTATTAAATCATACGCTCGATCTTTTAATTCAATGTATACAATATACCTACATTATTTCTTTCAGCGCTAATTATAACTTAATTATGATAATCACATTAAAATTACACTCGAAAGTACGAATAAATGAAAAGCATTATCATTATTTAGTTGTTATTTGTAGAGGTCGTCTTTCATCCGGCTTCGAAAAAGGAGGGAAATCGAGGGAGAATCTTACTAAGCTATTATCTATATATAATAATATATAACTATCATTGAGTTTCGTTTGGTGAGTGGGAGGTCTATTTCCCCTTTTCCCTTTTCTAAATCCTTTATTTTATTCACTTTAGTTAAACATCCTTTGCGTTTACCTTACTCAACGGCTACTCAAAAGTAAGAAAATCATATCTAAGGACTCCTCAAGTCTAGTAATTTTGACAGATTTATATGACGAGCTGTCGAAATGAATCGATTTGAGATATAGGACTTAAAATTTAATAGTCTTTCAATATTCCGGCATTAGATTTGCTATTGTCGATGAACGGAGATAGGTTTTTGGGCGAACCTAGTATCGTATAAAAAACGTGATTAAAGTGAAATCTCATTTGAACAGCTAGTTATTAGATAATTTGTTTACGATACAATACTCGTACACGGTACTAACGCAATGCGTTAAGTGATCTTTAAGATTCGGTACGTTATATAACGTATATCGTTACAAAATTATATTTTCTACGTCCGTACGCATAGCCGTATAAAATTATTAGTAAGATTTTAATAATTATCGCCGACCAGTCGAGACTACGCGCTTTCTTTTAAAATTATATGCAAACTATTATAGTCATTACATAAATTGCATAAGAGGTGTTATTCTAAGATTTAATTGAACGGAAAATTCCGTATTTCACCTTCTTGTTATGTGAATGTGAAGAATGTGAGATGTTGGTTTGTTTTTTTTTTTATAAAGTCATTATAATATTTTGACGAAAAAAATGTAACTCATATAATGCAATTAATTTGATTATTATAAGTATTATTATATCCTTTATAAACTAATTTGGTATTAACATAACTCTTGTACTGTACTGGAATTTAAGGCTTTTTTAACTTTTTATTTTTATTTTATTTTTAATTTATATCCTTTACATGGTTGGCAGGAAGAGATCATATCTTCTTCTTCTTATAAAATAATCATTAAAAACCGATCTTTCAAAGCTGATCCCTATTGAAATATTTCGTCAAGTATACGAGTAAATAAGTGTTTAATAAGTAAACAACATTAAAATAGCATTGAATTTGACCTCAAGTACACGTATTTCCTAATATAATGCGTTTAGCACTTCAGTTCTAAGTAAAAATAACGCCTAGTCATTCTGATGCATGCCTTCACGAGTAATGATTTGTCAATCTTAATTGCCAACATTGTGTTATGTGAACCGAGTACATATTTAAATAGATAGATATAGGGTTAAAGACTTAAGTCCTTAAGGACTGGCTCCCCTTAAAGCATTTTAAACCCTATTAATTATTTTTTCGAAATAACTTTTTCATATACCATTAGAAATACCATTTTCTGCCTCAGCTTGAAGGTCACACCGTAAGCTGCGACGCTGTTCCGGCAGTACCAGGACAGGGAGATCGCTATGAGAATAAATAATATAAAATCTAATGAAAAAAAGTCATGATTATAACGGATATGGAAAAACAATAAATACGAAATTTTAAATGATTCAAAATGTAAAGATTTTTGATGAGGTTTTAGTGGGAATGGAACTACATTAGAATATATACAAAGTATTGGGGATCCAAGCAAAAGACTAATCTATATATAACTTTACAATGACAATGCAATTATGTTACTACATGTTGCCAAGCCGAATAGAACATGACTTTGACTAATAGTTTCGGAGCAAAAACCATCATCGCTGGCTGGGAGACTGCTCGAGCATTTACATCTATGTATAACTATAAGGTCATTCGACCCGACTTTCGCTTTCGACCGTTTAACGCATCATGTTATTATTATTATTAGAGAATTCCATTTTGAAATTAATTGCGAAAACCGTTAAAAACAACCGTCACTCAGTGCACTGTTGATTTATTGGCTAACAGCGAAGTGCTGAGTCATACAGAACACGCATTTTGGGCTTTAATTACGCTGACGCGAAATCCTCCTGTCAGTAAATAATGACATCACTTTATAGTCACCTGCATTTTGTAATGTTCGATCTATCAATCTAATGTCGAAATGTGTAAGTCAACACAACGGAATCCGTACGACCTTGATAGTATGTTTACTTCTTTAATGCTTTAAAATTCGTAAAAGCTTTTAAAGATACTTGTCCTTTACTAACCCTTATCGAATGACAGAGATATACTGAATTGATTCTGTCGTTTCGGTGGTGTATAATTAATTGGAAACTCCTTGAGGTTTGTGATAGTCGATTTGAGTTTAACCCTTAGTTTTATGAGTGGGAATAATCTTACGGATATCGCGTCCTCCTCAGGAGAGACGGAGAATAAATAAATAAATAAAATAAATATTTTAAAGATATTTTTACACAGCGCCATCTAGTTCCCAGCTAAGCCGAAGCTTGTTCTTATACATACATACTTTTCTTTTGTAAATACATCCATACAAGACATAGCAACACCGAGACCCCAGAAAAATACAAATGTAAATTACAAATATAATTTTCCGGTTTGGTAATCGAACCCACGACCCTTCGCGCAGAAAACAGTTGTGCTACCACTGCGCCAAGAGAACCATCCTAGCACATCCAGAATCGTTCCAAAAAAAGATTTATGTTAATCGGTTGACCTGTTATCGAGTTATACGCTTACCAACCGATTCCGCGATTCATTTTTATACAACACTAGCTGTTGCCCGCGACTCCGTCCGCGTTTACTTTCATAAAAAAATATTCCCCTGGAAACTGGATAAAAAGTATCCTATGTCCTTCTCCTGGTTCTAAACTACCTCCCTGCCAATTTTCAGCTAAATCTGATAATCGGTTCAGCCGTTCTTGAGTTATAAGTGAAGTAACTAACACGACTTTCTTTTATATATATAGACTAGCGGACGGGGTACCCACCTCGTTGGGCATAATGTTAACAATCCTTTTTTTTATATAGCCTATGACACTCAGCACTAATGTGGCTTACAATTCGTGAAAGAATTTTTAGAATCGGTTCAGTAGATCGAGATTACCCCTTACAATTTAACATTTACACACAAACTTGAATTCTTTATTATATATAAGTACAAATAAAGAAGATATAGACACGATTACCGTAATAAGGTAGATGACAACTTCACAGCCCGAGGCTTCACAAAGACGGACATGACTCTGAATATTTTTCTGTATAATGAGATGGCTTAATACATTGAATAATGAATAAATCATCGGTGAAAATACGTCGTTAGTACAAATGATTTGAAATAAAATTTGTTTTAAATCTATATTATACTGGCCGTTCCACGTTCCGTTCCGGGCAATACCGGGATATTAAGTATACTTTGTGTTAATCCAAGGTATCACCTGTCTGCATACCAAATTCCAACTAAATCGCTCCAACTGTTTTTTCGTGAAAGACTAACAAACTTACATCCATACATAGATTTCCGCAAACATTCACATGTACTATATTAGTAGGATATTTTCTTTTTAAACGAATATAATTTTAATATTTAATCCGATTGAATTGATTTTGACAGTTCGTAGTGTCTTTATAAATATCTATGTAATACATCTTTACAATTTGTTATGTATTTTATAACCACGCTATAGCTTGGAATGTACGCTTACAAAATGAATACACTATGCTTTAAATTATTTATTTATTATTATTTTTATAGTGTTCGTCGTCCATCGTTCGTCTTTATTTTGCTTTATTTTTCAGGAACAACAATAGACAGAACTTGTATTATCTTTACACAACAGAAAACGTGTTAGTCAATTATATATTTTACATAGATTAATTATAAATACGTATATTTGGCGCGAACAACAAATATTGAACCGACTACCGTGTTTATAAATACGAGGAGCGCCATAGAAATTCACGGATATAGAAATGTTCTAGAAGCGTCTACATATCATAAATTAAATCTTAAGTTTTTAATATTTAGCCCACACACATTATAAGCATATTAATTAAATTTACGTTATAAAAGTGAGCCTTATGAAGTGATATCTCCCAGGCAACCCGTTAATTACTACTTAAACAAAGCGAATATCCAGTATGTAACAATTATATACGAAGACGAATATAATAAAGATATATTAAATATTAATACAAATAAAGTCATAATATTTTTTAAATAATATCTTTATTAATCTTTGTTTAGAAACTTATATACATTGAGTACAACCACGGGGCTTGGGTATGATTAATCTTTTATGTTCAACTTACATCAACAAAAACACCACTGTGTTCCGTTTTAGAGCAGCGAGTAGGGTTCACAAAAATATTTACACATACTTACTTAAATATACTTCATAATAATAGTATAATATACTATCACTCTTATGCACACCTTAAATAAACGTTTTTGTATCATCCAGTACGAACATATATCAGTCGTTTCTCATCACTATGTGCTGTTCCAATATTTAAGGGTCTTGCTTCTTCAAACAACACATTACAGGTAATGGGTATTAAACAGACATTAGACACATCACTGCTTATTGTAAACTTAACCTCGGATGTCTCAACCCTATTTATTTTATTTACATATCTTTTTATTACGGTCAATAAGCTAAGTAAGGTTAGCCGGTGGGTACCATTGCCTACCCACCGGCTAACCTTACTCAGCTTATTAGTCATTTTCTTACATTTTCACATTCTTTATTCATTTTTACTTCTTTTTTTGCAGCCGACAATGCGTTTGTAAGGCTTACTTAGGTTTACCCAATGGTAAATACTAATAAAACAATTTTTATGGTGATATTGGTCAAATACAATCAAGCAAACGTACTGCTCAATTACCATAAAATTTCATCCTGCTATTTGGGCTGAGTCGACCGAGGACAGATGAACGGACACGAAGAAACGATAAAGGGTCCGAGCATGCATTGGGTAACCCTAAAGATTCAGTATTCACGTGGGCGACAACACGTGGCACACCTAGTAAATAATATAATATGAGTTGCCAAGTTTTTAAGTGCATAACTTGATAGAAGACCGATTCGATATATTTTTGACTATTCCTTAAAGTATGAAGATGGTTATCAAGTGGGGGAAAAAAAGTAGGGTACAAGGTTTCACTTAGAATACGTACAGCATACGATGTCACAGCGGTCAGCTAGTTATAAACAGAATTAACAAAAAAATCAACACTACTTGTGTAAATAGATTTATCCATACAAAATTATTTGCTGGCTACGCAACGAACATCTATTTATTTCGCAATTAATAATAGGATTGTCAATCCAGGTCATCCGTTGTCTTACAATACATTGAGCCATAAAATTATAAATGTGTTTATTAATTTATAATCATTGTCTTTATGGTCAAAAGTCAGGGTTTCTTAAAGTAAGGTTCGTGAACCGCAAACGGGCCGTTTGCAGTTCAACATGATAGCTTTTGGGACACAGTGACTCTGTTAATTGCATATTAGTAAACCTATCTTTTGTATGACTATATTCATTCATTCTCACATACTTTGAATACTATGATTAATCGTGAAACATCTCACTAATACAATTTAGTTTTCCTATTATTATTTAAAAATTTATTGTACTTTAAATTAATTTTAATTACTAATCAGCAATGAATTAATTATCGATATAAATTGGAAAGATCTGTCTCCTGATATACTGCTACTATTTTATTAATAATATTAAAATATTAAGCAATATATAAATTTTAATTTAAGTTTATGCAATCTTTTAGACACTACAAACGAACTTAAACAACGACGATGTAGAAAAATTGTAAAAGACCGCGCCGAATGTAAGCTTGAGAACTCCCGCATTTAATCTATACTATTCAAATTTAATGTCTAATTATGTAAATTAGCGAAATTTAAGATTAACAAAATATTTGTACTTCTAATGAGTTGCATAATGCGTTGGGGGTTAAATCGCGATTATATTATTGTAATTAAATAGCTGTTTTAAAATTAAAATATGCTTAATCTTGTATAAATTGTCGATTTGTTTGTGGGATGGTATTAATACAATATTAATTGCAATATTTATTTTTATATAAAGTTCGTATAGTAGAGAGAGTTGGTTTGTCATCGTGTGTTTAGATTTGATAGTAACTAGTAAGAAGTAATAATTTAAAACCTTTTTGGTAAAACTTGAAAAATGCTGGTAGCTTAAGTATGTACAAATATTCGTCCCAATAACGTCTATATTCGATTTTTAATCAATTTAAATGTTATTTTTACCGCGTATTCTATAACGCCTCAAAATTTATCTCTTTATGCAATCGCTTCAGCTCTTCACCAATTACTAAAAATAATCTAGCTATTCTACACTAATGAAGCAACATATTATAATAGATTATTATTCAAACTATATAAAGCTTGTGGCATTTGGCACCTCATCTCGGAAGTCATGTGATGCCTTTCTCTTCGACAAACTGGAAAATGGACGCAATAAGACTCATAGAACATAACACGGTCAAGATTCATACACTCATATTTCCTCACGATTTTCTATGTTGAAACAATGTTGGCCGTTTCGTATATATTATATTAAAGTGGCGCACATACTTCGACCACCAAGCCGGGTTTTACATATATAGGCGCTTTGAAGCAATTCAGGTAACTTATGATACAGTAATTGTCATATTTATTGCTTATAAGCTTAGTATCCAAGTTATAAAGGCGTTCGGACACCAAATATTTACAAGTGTCAATATTGGTTTTATTTCTCATCTCTTTACGGCCTTAGTCACGCCAAACGAAATGGGGATCAATAAACCGATTGTAATGAAATTTGGTACACAGATGGTCTAGAGCCTGAGATAAAACATAGGCTACTTTTTACTGAAAAAAAAAACTGTTATGAGGAGGGAAGGGGGGGTGAAAATTGAAAATGAACAGCTAGTAGTTTTTATTTTTACAGCAATAGCAAATAAAACTTTTATTCTCAGGGTTTTGCGTTCACTTTTTGATTCTGGCATAAAAGTATTTAATTAAATTTCAGTCGAATCTTGCAGTAACCAACATACTTTCACAATTATCAAATAACTAAAGATATTATGTTCATACGTGCCATCTATTATTTAAATCAACAACAAAACATAACGTCTTCATAATGACCCGTCTTGAGACGAAATCAGTAGATGTCATCAAATTACAGAACGTATTCCGAGAAAGCTATTAATATTACGAAGCAGTCATTTCGATACAATACCTTAAAACATCTCCATAAATGCGACACGATCCCTTCATCATACTTTAATAACGCGATACACTGCTGCGTGAGTATCGGAAGCTTTAATTTAAAGTAGTTTATATAAGGCAACGGATTGTAGACAAGAGAAATTTACAACTGATGGCGCCAAAAATGTTAATGTTTATGGAAAGCCCAAGGTTAATGGTATAGCGTTGGACGAGAATTCGTAACTACTGAATATTAAAGATACATTTTATTGTTATGTTATTTATAACAATGTCGATGAAAGTGATGTGTAACATGAGCCTAATGTTCGAGATGTTCTGATAATGTTTTAATATATTGGTGGGGTCATGGTACATGAGTTTGTGTGATCAGAGACTATAAATGCTAATAATACTGCTACAGACTCTAATGATTTGTTTCTTTAATATTTGTCTGGTAACTCTACGCTACCAGATATTATAGAATGTTTTACTTTTCTTGCATTGACCTCATGTAGGCAAAGGATATTTTAGACTATCTATTGTCGTCGTATACACCGTCTATTTGATCCAAATCGATTCCAACTCAGTCTCGAAGTCAGTTTCAGGTAATTTCTCCATAACTTATTAAAAGAATACATATATACTTGAGTATTTCATTCCAGAGAAAAGCCCTTACAAATCAAAATCAGCAAATTCACAGAAGACCTCTTCAATGATAATGAAGTCTGTCGTTGAAACAGATCGATGGCTGTATTCCTCACTCGTATAGCTAAAGTCTAAGCCTGATTAAATTCTTATAGAGAATGAGGAAACCACTATAATGTGAGTCCACGCACTGGACTTACGCAAAGCCGTATCTGATGAATCACTTACCATATTATTCAACGTTACGAGTATGTATACTGTTATACAAATTCCGTGAAACGTGCAGGACAGTTTCACTGTTTGCACGCAATATTAATGTAATATTATAAGTACTGTAAGTTGTCGGATCTCTTAATTAGTATATGACTATGTTTACGTTGGTGGGAAAAGTATTCTATGAAGGAACCTTAAATAAGTTTGTTAGTGACTCGCGGGGCTATAGAGGTACTAACTGGGGAAACTTCAAAAAAAATTAAGTTAATTTTAATTAATTCTGTGCGAAGTTATGAAATATTTCGGAACCATATTCCGACCAGACCTGAATTTACCTTTATTTGTGTTCCTTAGTTTTAAGACAATGTCTGTATAGATAAAAAATGTGTGAATATAAGACGTATGAATTAAATAAAATAAAAAGAGCAGACAAACTGAGAGTAATATTATACCATTGACATTTGCGATGAAAGTGGGCTTGCATAACGCGCACTTGTATGTATAACGAATTGTTCTCAATAAAAGATCTATTTTCGTATCTCGACTTTAACTTGATTCCATACTATGATTAAATAAAACCATTAAACTGAGAACATAGTAGGAAAACAGTATCATACTCATACAAAGTGCTAATTATATTATTAAGGTTATATAAACGATACAATATAGTAGCAAGTGTGGAATGTTTTCGCACATAATTAAGAGAAAAGAGTATCTATTCCAACTGAGCTAAAAAAAATTCAAAAAATTAAGAAAATCCTAAAATTAAATTCTGATACGTCAGAGTTACATAACTTTTAAGTAATGGATTGATATTTAATAAACATTTACTTGGCTCTGAGTTAAAGATATGGTTATATTAAGATCAACATCAAACGGGCGTTCGCTTGAAATTCAATTGATGGTCAATGAGACATTTAATATATACTTATGTTAAGTTACAGAATTGTAAATTTTGTATATTTTAAAAGATGATTTTTTCCCCCTTTTTTGGTAAAAAGTGTGGGACCCGTGCGAGTTTCTTACGCCGGGTACGTTCCCGAACCGGTGGTAGGCACCATGTAGACTTTCTGAAAGTATTTGTTTTTCAAATCTACTCAGAAAATAAATATTTTTCATTTTCATTTTCATTTTCACATATCAATACGCGATACAGGAAGACACCATATCTCACAGCATCATAAGACAGTTTACTGTACCCAGAACCTTATCACGACACTCGATCCTTAAACTGTACGTGAAAAGGTACATGAATCATGACGCAAGTAATAAAGTAATGACGTAACTTTCTCTTAGGAAACGGCCGGTCAAGTCTTCAGAGGCAGAGCTTCCTGATTGTATATGTTCTCACAATTTACCTAGCGACAGACAGAGCAATCGTACGCAGATACGTCAAAGCGAGTTTGTTCGTGCCGCACTCGTGACGTCACAGACCGTGTTGCAGGTATAATCGAGTATCACTAAATTTGGGTATAGTTATAATGCAGGATGAAATGAAGTTTTGATTTATTTGTGACGTCACTAATGAATAATAACTTTAGATGCCTCAAGTTATGACACAATAGTGACTTGCAGATTTCTACGGAAACTTGAATTTGGTTATATATAAATTATATTGTACGATGTGTTGCGTGTTTTCATTTTTCAAGTATGCGAACTCATCTAGCATCTTTTCATTGTCGAGTAAATATTACCCATGAAATAACTAAAACTAAACCTAATCTCGAGGACG
>JADANM010005835.1:1803079-1827464 GCA_026213755.1 Eurema hecabe
TACATTGCCTACCAAATACAAATGGTTGGTATTTTTACCCGACTACGGCAAAGCCAAAGGAGGGTTATGATTTTGACAGGCTATGTATGTATGTATGTATGTATGTTCATCTGTTCCCTCGTAACTTCTAAACCACTAATCAGAATTCGACAAATGACATATCATTAGAAGCGTCTTAATTGTCCGCTGGTTATAGGCTATATAGATTTTCACCAAATTCAATGTGGCGCCCTCTAGCGGACAAAATATACAGAGTAAAAAAATAAAGTTAAGCTAGATATGCCGTGTTTGGTATCATTTTAAAGCGCTTCACTTGTACATTTCGAATATATATATATTACTAGCATTTGCTTGTGACTTTACCTGTATTCATGGGGTACTTTTATACTTTTTCAGCGTCGTTTTTTGTCGTAGTTGGGTTTTAGTTTTTTTACTTTATCTTGTTAAATTAAATTTCCACATCGTGTGCAGTTCGATCCAATATATCCGAGCGAAGCCGGGGTGGGTCGCTAGATCTATATAGCTATTTATTTCATTTAATAAAACTCTGTGATTAATCGGCTCGAATTCTAGACCGAAAGTAGGTAGTGTTTTCGCTGTATCTATGTGTAAGTATTTCTTTATTGACATTGACCGAAATTTCTCACTATACTCTGTTATTGAAAAACTAGGAAAATATTATAGCTATGTGTAATATAATCTGTAGCCAAACTATGGACATATTGTGACATAAATCAAATTAAACTTAACCTACTTATAAGAAAATAATTTAAATCACGCTTTTTTTATTTAAGAGTAAAACACGAAAATTTATCATAATATTTATTTTCCAAAACTATTATTTATATGGAATTTGTTGATTTAAAAATGTCAATAAATATTCCTCTAAGTATAGGTATAAATAAGAGCATTGTTATCACAGCCTTATCTATCGTAAACATTGATAAATTGTATATAATAAAATTTATTATCTCGACTTTTAATAGAGAAGTCAGTTTCAAACGAGTCGTACATCTTAACTGTTATTAAAAATGCCTATGCTAAGAATATTTACGAATCTCTCTAAGGACAAAATCCCAAATGATTTTGTGACTAAAATACTACCAATCTTGGCACGAGTTCTGAGGAAACCAGAGGAGGTGAGTGGAATTTTTATATATTATATATAGCATATCATGTGATGTTTTCAAGTGCACTGGAATTTACTTTTTATTTATTAATTTACTAACAAGGATAGGAAAATGCGGTCGGTATAAATTATCATGACCACTTTCCATCAGATGGCTGAGGGCTCGCCTGTTCGTTTTCTCCATATTATATTATTAAAAAAAATGATAAACAGTGAAATATAAGCTAGGTTAATTGAAGGTGATAGAAGATATTATCTAATTCAATAAATATCATAAATAAAAGATAGCCTATGTTCTGAAATGTCGAGGAATATGTGTGCAAAATAAATGTGTCATGACGGTCCAGTAATTCTAGCGTGAAAGTTGAAACATTCCTGTAAGTACCCCGTTATGTTGAAGATCAAGACCGAAGACCAACCAGGCTTGATCAGGTTTGATCATTGTTTGAACATATTTGCATATAGAAATGCTAGCACAACCATTCGTGAATCTACTGATCGACAAATAATTAATTATTAGTTCATGGAATTACAAATCAGGATCTACTGAATGCTTAGCATTGAGCACGGAATGATAGGGAATGGACACTATAAAAGGTCTCTGCCCACTACACAGTATCATACTATGACCGTGCTATGGCCGTGCCAGGCAAAAAAAATATTCTCTGTAATAAAAAGAATGAGAGCATTCCTACTAGCCCGTTCCGTTACCGACCAGCACGGACAGTGCCATGCACGGACCGGCATGTATTGTCGATATATACGACTTGATACGCTCTAGTGGGTATAGTAGAGCGTATCGTGTTGCTTGACGTGTCTGGTACATTCATAGCACGGTCATGGTATGATACGTTGAAGTGGGTAGAGACCTGTTAGCCTATCAAATTCAACATACTTTCAATATTTATATTTTGCATACAATAATTGGTTCAAGTGTTTTTTTTTGTATTAAATTTGAACTATACATTATCCTTATCTGTATAGATAAAGATACTAAAAATTCATAGAAATGAAGTCTTGAAAGTCCACTATGACAACTTATTATAATTTTTCATTAAGGTCGTTTTATCGAGAGCGCTTTGAGTGATTCAATAACATTTTGTTAAATCATCTACCGGAGATTTCCTCGCTCGGATTCTGTAAGAAGTTGTATCACACGACTAAAGAACAGTCCGGACAAAACGCATTAACATAATGATAGTATTGTTATATACATTAGCGCTGTTCGTGATAATATATGGGTGTTATGGTGCTATGCCATTTCCTTATGAGCTCGTTCCGACTAACTTTTGCCGGTGATGCAACGTTCTCACTGCGAAAATGAAATAAGTCAGTTATTGACACATTGTTTCGATTGTAGGAAATCATCGAAAGTATACTAAAGTATGGTTTAAGTAATAAGAAGAAACCTTAATAGGTTTTTAAAAGAAAATGTCGTCACCATAACATACTCGTATCTTTATCACCTGTCTGTCTGTCTATTTAGAAAACGCGGTATCGATTTAAAGTATGTAAAGTCGTGACAAAATTAGAAGTCTAAGTTAAACTAAAAACAACGTTTAATTAGCAGAAAACGCACATTTTGACTAAGCTCAGTCAATAACATCGTAAAGTAGTTCCATGGAAATGTAAGAAGTATTGCTGTTTAAAGTTAAGTATATGCATTTTTTCCAGAACTTCGCCTGCATGGTAGCCCCAGACTGCGCTTTAGCTATGGGGGGTTCAACCCTTCCCGGAGCGATAGCAAGCATTGAGTCAATCGGCCACTTAGGACCCGAACACAACGGTATCATAGCTAAGGAAGTTACAGCGTTCGTTGAAAAGGAACTTGGGATCATGCCCAACAGGTACAGTCGAGTACAAAGGTATTCAATACCACAAAACATGCTAACACCAAAATATTTCATTGGTGTTTCAATATATTGAAAATGATATGACTATATTGTCCCCTTCTCATACACTTATTTATAGAATGTTTTACTTGACTGTACATTCAATGATAATAGCAATCACTTTACGACCACTATAGATTAAACTAATCCGAAGCTTTTGACATAATCACGTATACTGAACTAGCGGTGCCCTGCGGTTTCATACCTTATTGCCTGCGTAATACCCGATTCCCTTTTTATGTATGTGGTTTTCTATTGGAAAAGAAATGTTCAAAATCAACTTGTTTCATAAATTGGTCAAGCACTTGCAAGGGGCAAGTCCTGCTTCAGGGATTGAGGATGATATGAGGGACAATTTATGTACATATTATTATTAGATTGAAACTAAATTATAAAAAAGTATTCGAAGACAAAGTCAGAAAGGATTTAACCCTGTATAAAAGGAAAAAAAAGTCAATCTGGTGTGAGTGTTTGTTATTTGATTGTACCTTATGTCAAGTGTGTATTGTTATACTTCTTTCTCTAATGTGCTCTAGACTAATTTTTTCTTTCTTTCTTTCTAATATTATTAACTAATAACTTATCTTTGTTGCAGATTTATACTTTCTTTTTACGATCTTCCTGCAAACAACGTAGCTAAGAATGGCATCACCGTCGGCTGATCTAATAAATACAGTTTAAAATAATATTGGTTTTTTTCAACGCCTCGCATTTAAAATAGCAAAAACGAATTCATACATATTTTATGGCAATATTCATATCCTACTAATATAAAATGCATTTATGTTTTTAACTCTACTTATATCTGTACTAATTATGCAGCAATTCAGTAGTCTTTTTAGTATAGATATTTTGAGATCTGGAACTGACCTGGATAACCCGGATATTTTATAATAAATTTTAATCGTACTTAATCGTTTTTTCTTACATATCGCCTGAGTCAACGGGATAGCGTAATTGTTATGTAAAAAGGGGTAGGTGCTCTCTTACCTACGTGTATGATAGTATATAGAAAGTAAAGGAACAAGGGGAAGGAATTTTTGGGCCTTCGACTTACCGTACGGATAACTGTGGGGGATTGTAAAACCAGATGAGTGTCGAGTACCTAGTTGGTGAAACAACAAAAACTAAATTCAGAATACCTCGAAAACTTATACATCCTTTATTACGTCTTTATCATATGAACTAACGAGATAGTTTATTTTGAGGTTATAGCGAGAATTACCTTCACAAACTATGAGATTACAAAATTGTTAACAAATATTTACTGTGGTCCTTACAATTTATGGTTCATCAGGTAAATTAACTATCCACTAAGTATATATGTATACTTAAACATGAAAATTAGCAGTAGCTACTCCTTCATCGTCTACTAAATAATTTTCCACGTCTTTCCATATCTTGCGAGCCTCGGGAGCTTTAATAACTTGGTCTTCCTCCCACGAAACTGAATCAGATCTTATACTTTGAAGAGTCTTTATAATCTTATTAGCGTCCTTAATCTCTTTAATCCCAGGAGATTTCTCTTTAACATCAGAGTCTTCTGGGATTTCATGTATGTCATCTAGCTCTGCATCGGACACGCTTTTCAAAGTATCATCATTAGTATCGTTTTCCTTAGCCACCTTGTTAGCTAAAGATTTCCAGTTGCTTAGATTCTCGAGAACCATTTTATACATAGGTTCTGTGTTCGGTAGTATTTCATGCAGTATCGTGTAACATGGGACACAAATTTGACTAAGGAATCCCACCTGTAGTTAAAATTAAATATCAATATCAATAAATAAATATTTTTTGTTTAGAATATTATTTGGGACTAGCTGCTCGCGACTTCGTCCCCGTCGGATCTATTTATATTATTATGTTATAGTGAATCAATCTTAGAAGATAGACATATACTGTCGCGGACTTTTTTTTAGATCATTTAAAGAGGAATAATTCTTTCATACATATTATTTTTGTATCTTGAACCGTTTTCGCAGCGCACGCAAAGGAAGCCCTCAATATAATATGTAATAATTTTCCCCGTTTTTTCCATATTTTCCATTATATCTTCGCTCCTATTTGTCGCGGCGTGAAGCCTTCCTCGATAAATGATCAATTCAATAAAAAAAGAATTTTTCAATTCGACCCAGTAGATCCTGAGATTAGCGCGTTCAAACAAACAAACAAACAAACTCTTCAGCTTTATATATTAGTATAGATTTGCAGAAATAAAAACATTTTATTTAATATAATGACTGATAATTCTAAACTGATTCAAAGGAGAAATGATTGGCTGTCCCTTTTCAACATCATTATTCCTTCCTTCCAAGTATATTTCTGTCTTTTTAATTTCAATACTTTACCTGACTAGGTGGTTGCTCCTCGGGTTTGTTTCTATCCATCATTGACAATGGCGTCTTTCCCGCCGCCTTTTCACTATCGCCCTGCTCATAGAACTCTTCAAATATAACTTTAACGGTTCTTAGTTGTATATCCCACGGCTTTGTCGACGCGGAAAGGTCTGCAGCTGTCATAGATATTGCCATTGCTAAATTCCTGTAAGATTTTACGGAGTTAGTATTTAATGAAGTTTTACAGATTTATGGTACCTAATAGTTTACTATAAGGATATTGTATTTTTTACCATCATTTTATATTTCGTTAGAATAATTTCCTCAAAATTAACTTTAATTATGACTCAAAATATTTTTCTCTATTATCATTCTTTAAATTCAGTGTTTTTAAGCTTAAAAGTTAACAATAGAGGCACTTTAGTCTTATAACTTACCTATGTTCCGTCAATTCCCAATTAAACCCTGGTTCCTGAGCATTTTCATTGTGAAGAATTTTCTTCATCTTGTCCAGGTTAGGGAAGAATTGAGCGAGATCCGTTGCAAGAATACAATATCTAATATAACGTAATATATCTTTAAAGTCTTCGCTTGAGAGATGAGAAAATATATAGTGACCTTCCTAAAACATTACAGAAAGAAAAAGTCATCATGGTAAAAATTAGGAAAAATTATTTTATGGTGTAAGGCATTTAACAGTATACTTTTATACAGGTTAAAATTATGATGCATTCGTTATAAGTTTCGCAGAACAGTTAATAGAATCAAATTATTTATGACATACATATAAACAATGTAATACTAAACTTGTAATTGAACCCTAGTTCGTAAGCATTTCCATTGCTAGGAAAAGATCACTCCTTTGTCATTAAAATACTAACTGTCAAAATATAAAACTTGTATCGTATAATTATTTCAATTCGACGACCGCTTGGCGCAGTAGGTAATACACCTGCCTTCTGGTCGTGGGTTCGATTCCCACACCGGAAAAATATATTTGTAATTTACATTTGTATTTCTGTGGTCTGGGTGTTGCTATGTATTATATGTATGTATTTACAAAAGAAAAGTAATGTATATGTAATTTATTCCGTTATCTAGTTGCCATAACACAAGCTTTGGCTTAGCTTGGAACTAGATGGCGCTGTGTATAAATGTCCTGAAAATATTTATTTATTTATTTATTTAATTACCTGTTGCAGTATCTTGACTGTAATATTAAAGTGGTGATGCTCCAACGGTGAGGTGGTGTACATTGCTGCTAGAGGTGAAGCTGTCTCGTTAAGGTACTTGTTAGTGTGTCCTTGGTGATCTAAGTCGTGGCACAGACTCGCCACGAATAATGCTAATCTCTGTAATGTCATTATTTACGTTAGGAGTTTTAATATAACACATAAAACTAATTTATGATATTTTAAAATATGGATATACTTCAATAATTTAAAAGTTTTTGTAGTATTTAGGACAGGGGACTATAAAACAATGAAAATTAAAACAATGATATCGATGAATTCATACTTGTTGACTATTTAACTATATTTTATAAAACTATTGTTTGGGACTTTTTTTATTAAAGAAATGAACGTTTACTGAAACTTACCATTTTATGATCGAATCTGCCGCATTTTTCATTCTTAAGCATTACATACATCGAGTGAGCGACTGACCAGCCATGATCGAAATTATGATATGGGACCCTGCGATAGTTCTTCTTAACAGTTAGCACAAATCGTATCACCGACGTCCTATCAAATTTTGATAAGTCAAACAGGTCATCAAACATTTGTAAAGCAGCCTTGCATTTTTGGAAATCATTAAACTTATAAGGATCCAAATAGAAATCGTCCATGTTGATTGGAATTTTGTCGCTGTTCCTCAATATTTCCTGCACCTCATTCTCTCTGCACGTGTTGTGATAACGCAACATGTCTAATGCGACTCTATATTTCTGCTCTTTTAACATGATCGTATCATATAGTTTGGCATGATGTAAAGCTAGCCCGAAGAACGTGGAAAAAACTTCAAAAGCCACTTCGTCTTCGCGATCAAAATTGTTATTGTTTCTTTTATTCACCATTTGAACGACTCCAATCACATTTCCTTCTAGTTTTACAGGCATGCAAAGGATACTAACGGTTTTGTAGCCGGTTACTTCATCGATATCTCTAAAATCATCGAACCGATTAAGTTTAATTGCACTATAAGAATCTATTGGCTTAAAAGTTTATCATGTGGTCTATTTTTTATTTTATTCATTTAATATAGGTAATATTTAAACAATGTACCTGTTAAATCTGTAATCCGAGTAAGCATCTGGAATGTTCATAGTTTCTCCAGATTTAGCTACATGTCCAGCGATACCACGACTAATTGGCATTCTTATTTCCTTTTTCTCCAAATCTCTTCCTTGACCGGGCTCGAATTGAAGATCGAAAACTGTCGATACTAACTCAGAATTTCGATTGTCCACCAGAAACAGTGATGCCCTATCTGCATTGACTAGCCTTTGTGCGAATTCTAATATTCTCTTTATGAGATGATCAAGGGATACCATGTCTTCGAAAATAGCTCTGTAATAGGGTTGATAAAAAGTCAATTTTTTAATAATATTAAAGGGGTACACATGCAGAATAATCATGTGATGAAAGTAAATGATCTCTCAAAAACAAAATAGACCACAGCTTTATAGGTTTATTCGGTAGCAAAATACTCTGATACAATTAGTGCAGTATCCATTCCTTATAATAACTACACCAAATTATTTACTTACTTCACAACTTCTAAGAGAAAATCGGTCATATTTCTTTCGCTCTTTTTATCTAAGTAAAGATTGCAATAGTGTAATGTTAAGCTGTTCCAAATAACAAAGTTTGTGCTCATTTCCTCGTCCTTCATGTTAAATTTCTTTATGGATCTCCACATTTCTATCACATACACTGTTTTGCCCGCTGCGTTCAAAATTGGTTGGTATAAGACGTGATTTAGTCCTAACTGAAATAGAAGAAGAGAGAAATGTTAGAGAGCAGAGCAGCAGAGCAGAGAGTAGCAACCAAGACGGTCACGTGGCGGTAAGCGATTAATTGTGATTGTTGAGTTAGTTATAAGATTATAGGAGTGGAACTAATACACAGGATGGCACAGAAGGGTGTGAAAAAGTTCCATTATTTAGATTGGTGCCAAATTATGGTTTTCTGAAAAAGTAGTACGACTCCGGTGCGAACAGCTCCAAAATTTTGGGTAAATTTTATATGAGCTGTTATATTGAATTTGTTGTTCATAGTAGTCTCTCTAACGCCTCTGCGTGTATATTTTGGGTAGGTTATTAACTCATCAACATAGCAGATTACCCTTTCATCTATCTCGAACGCTACAAGCAAATCCCTAGGGGGGTCTGGGAAAGCGATGATGTCGACATTCTTTGACAGACGCCAAGTCGCTCCTCGTCTTGCTACCTCTTGCACCAGCTCCATGTCTTCATATTCTGCCTTCTTCAAATGCTGTTTCTCCTTAACATAAAACATAACTTTATTTTTATAAAAGGATTAATTTTGGATTAGATATTATAGTATATAGATATAGTAAATAGAAAAAAGTTGAAGTGTGCTTGTTTTATATTAAATATAACCTATGAAAAAATTAAAAAAAAAAATACAAAATTAGTGACTTACAAAAATTTTATAATAGAACCCTGTATCTCAGTGTCTATCATTTGATAAAATAATTAAATGAAAGAAATATTTAGTATTTACCTTCTTACCAGGAGCATAGGGTGTAAAGCACTGGATGAAGTTTTGATGGTCGACGTACAGTTTGAATACCCTGTACGCGTCGACACCGACAGTGTTCGTGACAAACACAGCTATTTCATTTATTACTGAGTGCTCATCAGCCACCTCTTGCAGTTTTCTTATTAAACCCTGAAATGTAAGTAATCCCTTGTATATAGTACTAGCTGTTGCCCGCGACTCCGTCCGCGTGGACTTTCATATAAACTTTAACTTCCCCTTTCTCCCCCTTATAACCGTTTTTTTAGTTAAAAAGTAGCCTATGTTTTATCTCAGGCTCTAGACCATCTGTGTACCAAATTTCATTACGATCGGTTCAGTAATTTTGGCGTGAAAGCGTAACAGACAGACAGACAGAGAGACAGACAGAGTTACTTACGCATTTATAATATTAGTATAGTATGGATAACAATTGATCCTCTTGTGTTACGTTACGTGTTTTCTTAATGGAATGTTTATCGTACTTTCTGTATTACTATGTATTACTAAACCAAATCCATGGTATTTCAATGGATTATTTGGTAGCTATTTTATAACAAGGACTTTTCCTAAAAGTATCCTACGTATTCATCTAGGGTACACGTAATAATATTATAATCTAACTAGCTGTTGCTCGGAACTTCGTCCCCGTCGGATCTATTTCTATTATTATGGTATAGTGAGCCAATCTTAGAAGATAAACATATACTGTCGCGGACTTTTTTTTAGATCATTTAAAGAGGAATAATTATTCTTTCATACATATTATTTTTGTATCTTAAACCGTTTTCGCAGCGCACGCAAAGGAAGCCCTCAAAGATGAATAATTTTCCCCGTTTTTTCCATATTTTCCATTATATCTTCGCTCCTATTAGTCACAGCGTGATGTTATATAGCCTAAAGCCTTCCTCGATAAATGGTCAATTCAATAAAAAAAGAATTTTTCAATTCGAACCAGTAGATCCTGAGATTAGCGCGTTCAAACAAACAAACAAACAAACAAACAAACAAACAAACTCTTCAGCTTTATATATTAGTATAGATTAGTATAGATTCATCACACATCATCGCAATTCTGTTCAAATGTTTAGTTAGTACACGAAACGATTACAATCGACATGTAAAATGTGATTATGGGCGAACTCACCATAAATTTTTGCTTGCAACTTGTTATTTCCTTACTTTGCCATAATTCATTGCTTCTCTGGAAGAAATAAAAAAAAAACAGGATCAATGTCAAAGTAAAAGATTATAAGATAGCTCCTTCAATAGAATTTTTAATCCACAAACACAATAATTGTTTAACTCCTTTACTTAGGTGAGAGATTTTTTAAGAGAGTGTTGCAAACATCTTCGTCAGCTTAGAACCGTTCATAGAATACCAAAAAAAATGAGTCAAACATTAAGGAAAATCTTGAAAATTCTTACGATAATCGTAGTCTTCTTGAATAGCCATTGTTCCAGTTCGTTCACCGGAACACTATCCACCACATATGACTCCAGAAACTCCTTGTTATTGTCCAAATACCTCGTCACGTTCATAGCTTCTCTGGTTTTATTGCGAGCTAGAAATATATTCAACCGTCATACTGAAAGAACTTTACTCTTACATACTATAGAATCCTGTACAATGTTAATCATGCTATTTCGCCTTACGTTCTATATAAGTAAACTTAACCTAATCAATTTTACATTCATGTACATACTTTTAACACAAATTTCCATTGCACAAAATCTTCTGATTTAGGAACCTATAACCTTGTAATTCGCAAGCATTATAAATTAAGAAAAGTTTAATACATCATAATTAAACAAATACAAGTGAATTCAGTCATAATGTTATATCACGTCATCAAGTTATTTGATACATAACATCACGTACATACTTGCTTAAATGGGTCCATTATTTGCGGACGCATACAAAATTGTCACGTTAAAACACGTGTCGAATGAACACGGCAACATATATAATTTCGCTGATGCACATATAATAGGAAACTGAAATTTATGTCTATAATTCATATAAAAATGAATCGCAAACTGTTTTGCTAAGACTCAACATGTAAACCGACTTCGATAATTATTTTTTTTTACATTCCTTGTCGTGTTTATTTGGATGTCATCTTCGTCTCAAACAATGGGTTTCTTCGACAAATTGAACCTATAACTGGCAGTACATTACTCGTTATGGAGAAACTATATATTATGCAGAATCTTGAATAAATATAAAGAACACGACAAAGTTTTCCAGCTTTAAATATAGTTAAAAATCCTTTGAACTTTGAGCTATGCAGCTTAAAGAATAAACTTGAAATTAACCTTCACCAAGAAAACCCTAAGAGATTTTCGAATGATATATATCTATATCTATACTAATATATAAAGCTGAAGAGTTTGTTTGTTTGTTTGTTTGTTTGTTTGTTTGAACGCGCTAATCTCAGGATCTACTGGTTCGAATTGAAAAATTCTTTTTTTATTGAATAGACCATTTATCGAGGAAGGCTTTAGGCTATATAACATCACGCTGCGACTAATAGGAGCGAAGATATAATGGAAAATATGGTAAAAACGGGGAAAATTATTCATCTTTGAGGGCTTCCTTTGCGTGCGCTGCGAAAACGGTTCAAGATACAAAAATAATATGTATGAAAGAATTATTCCTCTTTAAATGATCTAAAAAAAAGTCCGCGACAGTATATGTCTATCTTCTAAGATTGACTCACTATACCATAATAATAGAAATAGATCCGACGGGGACGAAGTTCCGAGCAACAGCTAGTAATCTTAATAAAAAACTTACTAGTCATCTAATTTGATTTCACAGCACTGTTTCTTTAGCATTTTACACGGAACGTTGGTTTATAATAATTTATTAACTCACGTGACTTATGCATTCGCCTCGCTGGTCGTACTGGAGCGATTTGTCCACAATCTGACATGTAGCACATTTTGTGGTAATCAGACCACGTTCTTGAGTCTGTACATCTTGACTTCACTTGACTTTCAGACATAACTCGATCTGAAATTCATAGAAATTCAAGACTAAGTCATTTTAAATCCCAATATCGTTAAATGATTTAAAAAATGAGATCCTATAGGGTCAAAGAATTTTGAGTGAACTTCATTAATTGTTAATTGCTGTAAGCCATATGCGTTAAACAAAGGAAGGTTAATTGCACTAGCAATGAATTGAGATACTGATCATATATAATATGGTGTTTCCTTTGTTGGACAGTCCGAACTTAATAGCAAAGTATTTGGTAGAATTATGTGCTCGCCAAAGAGCAAAGACTTGTTGTGGCGTCCTCACGTGTCCGTCCATATACGCGGAGGCACGTCGGTGATTTCATGCGAATACAATATCACCACATCCTTTTCCCATCTCCCCACATCTTCCCCTTCTTAGGAAAGAAGGATGTGGTAGCAGTGAGAAGATTTCCTATTGTTAAAAGGGCAATTACACCTGAATAAAGCCTGAGATCACGAGAGCCTCCTACATAGTAATTACATAGTACTTACACGCCATAATTCGAATCTAGGGAATATAATACTCATAACATATCATAAAACAAAGCCAGTATAATCGATATTTGATCCACGTTATAAATGAAATGTTTTTATTTTATGAACATACTCTCTTTGCAATATAATAAAACCATATAACTAAGCAGAATTGCAACAGCTTAGTATATTGTGTTTCACCAATCGCCTTTATTTGCAATTATTGTTACCTTGTTTTACACGAGTTTATTAATGAATTAGAAGAAAAAATCGGTTGGTTTTAACGTAAAACGTCTATGTTAGCGAATCGCTTTTAAAGTAAAAGTTTGAAATGAAAACAAGTTGACTGTTTTAACAGCGAGCTGACTATGTAAATGATATTTTCACACCACATTTTTGTTACTATGACTAATCGTTTTTTAATTATTAAAGTACGATGATATAGACCTTTTCGATACGGTCCACTTTTTAAATCGGGTACCCGCATGTTTTGGCGCGATTTTAAAGACGTTTCACGTCAAAAACTACAAGTGTAATTTATGTAATAAGAATAATATGTATTGTTAGAAGTTGTTAACATGATTTTATGTTACAGCAGATTCTTTTCTATAGATTATAAACCCTTAGCCTTACTCTTTCTGGATACCGTTTTCTTATGGCATGTTGGTACCAGAGATTATTAAGTCAGTTCGTCTTTTGTTACATTACATCTAAGTATTAAAAAAGTGTCAAAAAAACAAATCGAAAAAAAGAAAAACAAATCGATTCGCAATTATCTCGAAACTCGAAATATTGCGTTATTTAGTTGTTCCATTATACCGACGTTACTATAGTGATGTTTTAGAGTGTAGGGCAAACAGCCTCCCTCACATAGTTAAGCACTAATATAAAAGTTTTAAAAACTCACTGAGTTCCCCGTTGCTGCAAATGGGTGGCAAAAGGCAAATTGGACGTGCTGTTTCCTGATAATAAAGAAAACCATACACTAATCTTAATACACACATCGTCAGCACAAGCCAGTGATAGTATTTTCTTATAATATTAAAAAATATATGAATGACAAAAAGATGTATGAAATGATATGAATCGCAAAATGTGTTAAGCGCATAACTCGATGGTGATGAACCGATTTACAATATATCTTGTGTTAGAATAAATGAGGATGGTTTCTTAATCAAAAAATGTTATGTGTAGGGTACTATTTTTTTTATATATATAATAGGGGGCAAACGAACTGGCGCGTCACCTGCTGGAAAGTGATCAGCGCCGCCCATGAGCACTCGTGATGTCACGAGTGTGTTGCCGGCCTTTTAAGGATAGGTAAACTAGGTACTAGGTTTCTGTACAGATAGGTACACCGTGAACGAAGTCGCATCGGGCCAGCTAGTCTATTATATTTAATACTAGCTGTTGCTCGACTTCGTCTCCGTTGATTTGTTTTTCCATTATTTCTTCGCTCCTATTAGTCGCAGCCTGATGTTATGTAGCCTATAGCCTTCCTCGATAAATGGTCTATTAAATAAAAAAATATTTTTTGAAATCGAACCGGTAGATCCTGAGATTAGCGCGTTCAAACAAGCAAACAAACTCTTCAGCTTTATATATTAGTACTAGCTGTTGCTCGCGACTTCGTCCCCGTCGGATCTATTTATATTATTATGTTATAGTGAATCAATCCTAGAAGATAAACATATACTGTCGCGGACTTTTTTTTTGATCATTTAAAGAGGAATAATTCTTTCATACATATTATTTTTGAACCGTTTTCGCAGCGCACGCAAAGGAAGCCCTCAAATATGAATAATTTTCCCCGTTTTTTCCATATTTTCTATTATATCTTCGCTCCTATTAGTCGCTGCGTGATGTTATGTAGCCTAAAGCCTTCTTCGATAAATGATCAATTCAATAAAAAAAGAATTTTTCAATTCGAACCAGTAAATCCTGAGATCAGCGCGTTCAAACAAACAAACTCTTCTTTATATATTAGTATAGATATCATATATTTTTAGAAAAATGTTTATTTCTTTTTTTTATTACATTCTTAATGAAAATCCTTCAGTAGCAATATACGGAGAGCGGAAATTGTGATCTAGTTGTAGGAAATTGAGTCTCTTCGACTATAGAATAACTTTCAATTGGAATAATTTCATATAGAATTTTAATACTATACATTTTAGAAACAATGTTTCTTATAGCTTTTATAAGCTTGAAAATATAAAATTTCTTACCGATTAAAAACTGCCTAAAGTAAAGCAAATCTGGTGCTTTTAAATTAACAAGAAATATATAGATTTATGTACATTTATATATAATACTAGCTGTAGCCCGCGACTCCGTCCGCGTGGACCTTCATATAAATTTGGACCCCTCCTTCCCCCTTTATAATCCTTTTTTCCAGTTAAAAAGTAGCCTATGTTTTATCTCAGACTTTAAATCATCTGTGTACCAAATTTCATTACAATTGGTTCAGCGGTTTCGCCGTGAAAGCGTTAAATTATAAAAAGTTTCAACCCCGGGGGGGGTTGACTTTTTTGCAGATTAATTAAAAATGTAGCCTATATCCTTCCCCAGGCTCTAGACTATCTTTATACCAAATTTCGTTCCAATGAGTTCAGTAGTTTTAGCGTGATGGAACGACAGGGAGACAGGCAGAGTTACTTTCGCATTTATAATATTACTAGCTATTGCCCGCGACTCCGTTCGCGTGGACTTTCATATAAACTGTGACCCTCCCTTTCCTCCCTTATAATCCTCAAAAATTGTAGCCTATGTGTTATTCTGATGTATAAGCTATATTGTGGTAAAGTTTCATTCAAATCCATATAGTAGTTTTTACGTGAAAGAGTAACAAACATCCATACATCCATACATCCATACATCCATACTTACAAACTTTCGCCTTTATAATAGTAATAGGATATATTATATATGTACATTTATTCAAGTATATAAAATTTACTTTAAACGTCTCAAATAACTCCCCAAAGACACCCAGTCACGTAACCTCTCCCGGTAATTGCCTTCGTCCAATATCATTAACGAAATATGCCTTTATAGACGACAAATATTTATTGGACAGTCCTTGTACATGCTATAACATAATTAACTTCAAAATTCAATAAAACAATGTACGTACAGTTTTGTTTTGAAAGTATTTTAAAGCCATAATAGACTTTTAATTCTGAATTCTGACCCAATAATAATATAGTATTTCATACAATACGTTAGAAGTACCTTATTCTTTCCTGTTTCTAGGTTATCCTCATTAAGGGTCTCTGTATTCCCCGAGTTCACTGTACGATGATCAGACATAATTTCAATCTAAAAAAAATAAATATTAAATTAAACATTATTTAACATTTTTTTACAAGCCAACCTATATGATAGAATGCTCGAGAGAGTATACGTTCATACGTTTATCTTTCAAACAACTATTCGAATTTGAGCTATATATATGTATTACACTATCAACACTGACATTATTCAACAACAACAAAGCTAAACATAACTAGATATAATAAATAAGCTTTTAATTCGCGACCTTTAATTAATTATTGTTATTTGAAACAAAACTTATCAAAAAAGCTATTAAATTAGCATCTAGATCGTTTATTGATAGAAATAAATTTAATACACAATATCTCCAACTATAGAAACGATTCAAACAGATTGTAGCACTATTATCTAATTAAAAAAAAAAAATATGAAAAGTGTTATGCGGGGCAACTACGGGTATGTTTATACTACATTTCTTACTTAGAAAAAGTCCAACACATTAAATACACTTAATAATACTCTTAAATTGATACATACTAGGTACACTTTAATTAGTTCGCTTATCGTATATAAAGAAGTCTTACGCCAATCTCAGCGCCGATTTCCAGTCAGGAACATATTATTGAAAATTGTTTTAAAATATTTTAATATCACCACGAACACGACCGCTCACAACTGGGACGCAATATCAACTGCTTGATAAATGCTATAACCATAGATGATACACTATATGCTATAACGTTCGTTGTTTGATAACAAAACATAAACAATAATTGAAACTCTGTTTAGAATAATAGAATTTACAATACGAAGTTACAGTATTGAAATTCTAAGGGGATTAAAAGATTTTTTGATAGGAAGAATAACTTTTTGTACGGTCTAAATTATACATGCGTTCTCATACAATATTATGCTTCCTTAACTATTTAAGATAAATTAGGAATAAATTAATTGGTCGGGGAAAAAGTATTTTCGCATTTACCGTGTATGCACTTGTAAACAAATATCTTTGGCTTTACCATTAGTATATAGACGGTTTTGGTATCGTTAAAATGTTTAAATTTATGAGAAAACAATTTCAAATTTACATTTTAAAAATGTGTGATTTTCATTTGTTTTTCTTATAGTTAAAATAAGTCTATCTAATGAAGAAATTTGACATTGGTTGCGAAAAAAATGACTGATGTTTATGGACTTAATGCAGTATCTGTAAGAAAAGCGCAAATTTGTTATATAAGCGTTTTCAATCCGGAAATTTTGATATCAAAGATGCACGTTGCTCTGGTCGCCCTGTTACGGAAAACATTGATGCGATTTTATTAAACATGGAGCAAGATCAGCATATCAGTAGTTACGATGTAGCAGGAGGACTGGGAATTTACCACCAAATGGTTTTGGCGCATTCGCGAGATTAGATTATATTTGGGTGTATATAATATACACAAAGCATAGTAATTTATTATGTGAGAAAAGTAGAAACGACATTTAAGACGGGACATAGGTAAACTTTTTTTCTAACAAAACTAACTGGACAAGGGCGAGTTGGACTCATAAAAATATAGTAAATTTTTTGAAAAAAAATAATCGCAATGTACAATAAAAATTATCCTTTTTATACTATACTTGATTGGAGCTTTCTAGGTCTTGATTTGCATGACCCCTTTGCCCCCTAATTTTGAGATAAATATAACCAATTTTCGCGTGATGTATTGCGACTTGTAGCAACTTGCTTGCTACTTGCTTAATTAATAATTACATAGGTCAAAAGACCGAAAACATCCTGTAAGTTTTGATTCCCTCAACAACGAGATATATTTCAACTAGAGATGCCACGAATATTCGGCAACTATTCGGTATTCGGCCTATTCGGCCATTTTTTTTGGTATTCGGTATTCGGCCGAATAGTACGTACTATTCGGCCGAATACCGAATAGCAAATCATGTAAATAAAGACACGTTATTTTACTCAAAATTATGTACCTATTTCCAAATTACAACATTCTAGTAGTTAAAATTAATCAGTGGTAAGTTGTGATGGATAAAAACGAGCTTTTCGGCATTTTTGTTCGCAGACGATTGCGCTTATCATCGTAAACGTTACCAGCCTCAGAAAATAACCTCTCACTATAAACGCTAACATTCCAATATGGGCTATTTTTTATTATCCATTTTATAAGCCATTTGACGAAAAAAGTGTCAACAAACTTCTTAGCAAAACAGTAATTAAATTTCACTTTACGTATTACTTATATACTAAAAAGCGCTCCGTGACCCGACTTAGTCGCAAACGAAACAAATACAAACAATATTTGCATGCAACCCGCCGCGCTCGCACGCTGTCGTCGCCTGCAGCGCGAACGCAGCGAGAAAAACAACTTGTCTTATTCCAGATAATGCACCCCTATGAAGCATGTACTTCGCGCCGAACATTCGGCGCCGAATATTCGGCGCTTCGGCCGACAGCGTAGCCGAATATTCGGTATTCGGTATTCGGCCAATTCACTATTCGTGGCATCTCTAATTTCAACATTGCCTAAGCACGTTTTCATTTCAAATAAATGTTTTTTTACGTTAATAAGAAACCCTGAACTTTTGAAGCTTCTACTTCAGAAAAGTGTGGAAAAATTTGCCTACATTATTATAACTTTGTACGAAAATGTGTTAGTTGCTTGCAGTAAAGAAGCATATTATTAGACTAAAAACTTCACTATGGAATTAAGAAATATAATATCATAAACTTCTTAACAAAATTTCGGTATACATTGCTGGTTGGTATATAAAACGAGCGATCTCTAATCCTTATAATCTAGCATTAGATATATTAATACTTTTTAATCTCGTTTAGTGGGGACTAGTGCAAACGGTGTACATTGACGAAACGAGCCGAATTTCAAGCAAGATTAACGACTATTCTTAGACTTCTAGGTTTAATGTTCAATTAAAATGTAGACAAGGCCTTCGTAACAATAAGTGCTTACAACCTTAATAGGCGCTATGCCAAATTCAACCAATTGTTTGCTCAGATCTGAACGGTACAGTCGACAACAAAAGTATATTACCACGCACTTATATTACAACATTTAAAATTAAAAATTATATTGTGTACAGAATATGCTTTTATACATTATCGTGTCAAGAAAACAGAATAAACATTACATAAGAAATTTTTATAACAGGGAACACCAATTCACCGATTTAATTAAATATTTTAGGGTAATTATGTTTGTTCATCAACTTTTGTAGTCAATTGAACTTATATCTACTATGTTATGTTGTTATTCTGATTTCGTTTCTTTGTTTGACCGCATTCATCACAATACGGATGTGTTGTCAATTTTTGTAAAATATATAATACTAGCTGTTGCCCGCGACTCCGTTTGCGTGGACTTTCATATAAACCGTGACCCTCCGTTTCCTTCCTTATAATCCTTTTTTCTAGATTTTTTCCTACAAATACTTTGTCCCGTTCCCGTGGGAATTTTGCAATATCCTGTTGCAAATAACCTTTAAGTTTAATAAGGTACTTACATGCCGAATTTCAAGTGTCTAACGTAAGCGGTTCAGATTTTTTCATACAAATGTTTTTTCCCGCTAACTCCCGTTCCCGTGGGAATTTTACAATATACTGTTGCTACTAACGTTTAAGTTTAATAAGGTACCTGCATGCCGAATTTCAAGCTTCTAACTTAAGCGGTTTCCATACAAAAGGATTTTCCCGCTAATTCCCGTTCCCGTGGGAATTTCGGAAATTCCTTTCTTAGCGGATACCTACGTCATAACATCTACATGCACTGCAAATTTCAGCCCGATCCGTCCTGAGGTTTGGGCTGTGCGTTGATAGATCACTACGTCAGTCAGTCACCTTTGAATTATATATATTTAAATTTCTTACTAAGCAGTAGACCGTACAATCTACTACAAAAGTTGATTAACATATTGCAAATTACAAATCATAATGTGTTTTACCTATGAGATAAATCTCATGTGCTGGCTAAGTTATCCTATTTATTTAAAACTAGTCTATTCGTTTCGTTCTAATCGGTTCAGTAGTTTTAGCGTGATGGAAAGACAGACAGACAGACAGAGTTACTTTCACATTTATAATATTAGTATGGATTGTGGATGTGGTCAGTATTAAATAGTTTTTAGGTTACTTGACTAAGGCAAAGCACTTTATGCTGAAAAAACCTTCCTACTTTTTTGAAGTCGGTTAATAAAATCACTAAGATTTTTGCCACCCCCACCCCTATAATAGCTTAACGTATGGCTCGAACGTGTTAGTTGAAATACTAACCTTTGAACTTAATAACAAGTACTTCTTAAAACAGAAAGACCTAAAAATTTACTAAGGTACAAATCTACCTACCCTCTGGGTATGATACCTACTCTCTGGGTGCCCTTTATAACTAAATCCCTACTAATATTATAAATGCGAAAGTAACTCTGTCTGTTACGCTTTCACGCCAAAACTACTGAACCGATTGTATTGAAATTTGGTACACAGATAGTCTAGAGCCTGAGATAAAACATTGGTTACTTTTTAACTGGAAAAAGGGGGAAGGCGGGGGTTTGAGTTTATATGAAAGTCCACGCGGACGAAGTCGCGGGCAACAGCCAATATTTTATAATTATATAGCATTTTAGTACAAAGACAAATCCGAAACAAAAACACATTGAAATCGGTACAGGAGTGTTCGAGTAATATGTGAAATAAGTGTATATATGTGTTTGTTTTTTTGATTGAATAATGAATATATTGTTGCAATTGGTAAAATAATTGTTGAAGTGTGTGTGAGAGTTACACTAGCATAATTAACCCCTGCCCGGAGTTAGGCTTTATAGCAAAGTTCCGGGTAGCACTGAATCGGTTATGGGCTGGCGTTACTCTTACCATCAGGAGTGCGTCCAGCTCGTCTCCTCTCTTCATATTATAAAAAAAAAAAAAAAAACATTAAGCTGGTCTAGTAAAAAAAACATAATTGTTCCGATCAATACTTTGTCAAGATAACAATAATTTTTATACACATATCACGATCGTAAGTTCTCGAATCTCCATAATGTCGCCATTATATATTTATTGTCAATCAACACTTTAAAATCACGCAAAACTAATTGCTTAGTATCCAATACGTCCAATGGAGTAAAAAAACTATTATTAAATATATAATAATTATTCTATTTTTATTTTATTTAAATGAAATTAATCGAAAAGATCCGTAAAAATCCCCGATTTTTCGTAAAATTTTGTTATCTGCATTACCTTAAATGTATTTGACGATCGCTTGGCGCAGTGGTAGCAAAACTGCTTTCTGCGCGAAGGGTCGTGGGTTCGATCCCCACACCGGAAAAATATATTTGTAATTTCTGGGGTCTGGGTGTTGCTATGTATTGTATGTATGTATTTACAAAAGAAAAGTATGTATATGTAATTTATTCCGTCATCTAGTTGCATAACACAAGCTTCTTCTTAGCTTGAAACTAGATGGCGCTGTGCATAAATGTCCTGAAAATATTTAATTTAATGGTCATAAAGCAAAAAAAAATAATATATAAAAATATATAAACTGCGTTTTTCAATTACAGAGCATAGTGCGACATTTCCATCAATGTCAAATTAAAGAAAAACATTTCTTAATTTTCGGGCCCTGCACATGTAATTACATGCATCGAGCGAAAGCACTGTTTAGTACTTTTAAAATTTCTCGATATATGAATGAAGAAAGATGTAGTTAAAACATTCAATGTTAAGCATTATCCCGCATAATATTCAAAAATGCTATAATTGAAAAACCAGGAAAAAGTGCACGATACCTCTCAAACTTTTTCCCATACGTCGTTCACTCCAAAAAGGTTGCACAATTATTCTCGTTGTCACACTTGACCGTATCGCCGTGACACACGTCAAGACCATGGTACAACATGCAAAATAAACACAATGATGGGGCTGCGACCACCTAATGTTTCCAAATCATGCTTGTTGAAAAATGGTCGGTTACAAAAAAGACGACGGCATGACGCCTAACCAAAAAATCATTGCTGGGATAGTATCTGGAGCGGTCACACGCTTTCTGACACAACCGTTGGACGTGCTCAAGATCAGGACTCAACTTGAGAGGAAAAAGAGTCGGCAAAGAACTCTGTTCGAGACGTCTAAGAAGATTTTGTTCGAGGAAGGAATAACAGCGTTCTGGCACGGTCATAATCTTGGTCAGGTATTTGACAGTTCGAGATTTTGCAGGAAATCTGAATATCTGAAGCTAAACTTTTATTTGAATTTATACCATAGGGCGATGTGTCAGGGTTATTTATTAGTTTTAAAGAATTTTAGTCAAACTACGTATACTAACGTATTTATGTTACAAAATCGTTTACACCTTATAAATTTATGCTTTCAAATACAACTGTTATTGTTTAATAGGTAATTATTATTATGTTAACAATAGCTGATGTTTCACTCCACATATTAAAGAAAACATGTCCGTCATTTCGAATCTATATCGAAGCTTTGAAGCCAACGTGATTAAATTTGAGTAATATTGTATTTTTATCCTGGCAACAATGATAATACTAATAATAATAGAGAAATATAAAAAATTAAATAATTTTCGGGTAGTCTAGGGATTCCCGAAACTTTAAAACACCATAAACTTCAATTATTTTTAAATTGGTATCGGTCGGAAGTAACGTGCGTACATCAATATGAATGATTCAGTATTATTTATACACAGATATTAGTTTGAGAATATTATGGTCGTTGCCCTAATACTATCTGATTAGATCGGACAAATGAGAATTATTTATTACGTTATTAATTTTCCAGCTTAACTATTGTTTTACCTGCTTTCTGACCTTTGATATAAATTCTTCAGCAAAACCCATGTTCTATCATAATTTCCTAGAGCTTTAGAAACTGTATTTTTTCAAAGAAACCTTTGCAAATGTTAGTATACAATGGTAGTTAAAGAGTCCCCTCATAGGCCAGGGTTTGTCGCGGCGTAGTAGTTTGGAGTACAGTATAGCACCTTGGAAGAGATTAGACCGAAGGGGTTGCTCTCGGTGACCTTAGACTATGGGGCGACGCGAACTATCTTGATGGTAGCGACGCCCAACGTCAGCTGACCTCAGACCATCAAGTGGGAACCTTACAACGATAAAGGATAGGGTTCCAAAAAGATTCTGCAGTATAATTAATAAGCTTTAAATTTTAGGTGCACTCAATTTTATCAACAAGCACTCAGTTCTATGTGTATGAGTTGACTACGCGTTACGCCTATAACTGGAGATTTGACTCTAAATACAAGTGAGAATTTTGCATCCTTAAATTTAAACACAAAAGGCCTAGAACTTTAATTCAATAAAGTATTTCTACCTATGTATGTACGTGAGGCCGTAATGGACTAGCTTGCTTCAGGGTGGTACCACCTTCTAACAGCATATTATGCTATTAGGGCATATGCCCATCTCTTTCATCCCATTATTCATTGTTACTAGATTTACCATTTTGAAAGGCATTTTTGCAGCTAGCTATGTTTGCTCAGTTAAATGAAATAGGAGACATATTTTACTTTTACATTAAAATTAATTTAATAGAAACTTTACTATGGAAGGAAAATGTTATTTAAATAAACTACAACCCTGTACCGGTAAAAATACCGTATGTAGTGATTTATGTTCAATAAGATTTTCGTTATGGTAAATCTGCCTTGCTGGATCGCGTTGCCACTACATTGCTTCAATATTATTATTATTATAACTTCTTATTACCATTGACATTGTATTGTTTTTAGGCATATCGTAGATTTCTTTTGTGGTATTTGCGCCGGGACGTGCAGTGCGACTCTAGTCACCCCATTGGAAGTGATTCGGGTCCGACAAATAATCGTCAAGCAACAGTACCGAGGCTTTCTCAACGGAGCAAAAGCGGTGTACAAGTCGGGAGGGATACTGGCTTTCTATGAAGGCTGGACAGCAGGAGTGTTAATGGTAATTTGAACTACCTGGTTATCAAATTTCATAGAATAATAGTGAAACAAAATCTAACAAATAGCAATGCCGATTTATGATAATACTGTTAACAATGCTATTTAACGTGCTAACCGATTCGTACGTTTTATATTAGACTACCCTCTTGTGGTTTTGTTCTGTGACTACTTAAGTTAATTAAGGACTAGCTTTAGGCTAAGCTTTTCTCATAACATATATAAAAATCTCATTTTAAACGTCCTGTCTATGTAAGCCATCACTGTACATGGGTCCACTCATAAAAGTCAAATATGTTTCTTTCAATGAGCCTTGTAGTAGTCTCGTGGATGAGACGCCTTACGGGTCCTCGAAAGTCCACACCCCGAAAGGGTGCGCGTCGAACACCGGTAGATAATAGTCGATATTGGCACCATTATTGCGAGTCCAAGACAACCACCTTCGGGGGGGGGGGGGGGCGGCCGCCCCCGGCCCGCGCCCCGCGAGGGCGGAGGGGCCGGGGGGGGG
>JADANM010005835.1:1859070-1876928 GCA_026213755.1 Eurema hecabe
TTTTTTTACTTTATCTTGTTGATGCTGATTATGTTACCATAGTTGAAGATTTGGTTAATGTTAACTGGTATAGTATATTTTATGAGTGTGTTCACGCACATTACTGCAACCTACGACGCAACACTATTGTCCCCACTACCCTACCTCCTTATCTATGTATAAATTGAACGACGATTAAAAGATCACATCCATTCGTAACCAGAAACATTGTTTTATTTTACCTATTTCTCTAATTTTCAAAAAATAGTATCGTTGTGTAGCAGTAAAACGCTGCTATAAAGTGTAAAGATGTCAACAAAATGGTGAGCGAGTTCTACGCAGTTTTAAAACAAATTTTTTCCACACACGTTCCACTTAAAAAAAACAAGAAGGCGCGCTTTCCAGTATGGTTTAGTAATGCCAATTCATTCAAATCAATATTGATCTAATAAAAGAGAAGAATAAATTGCACAAAAAAGTTTAAAAATATGGCAACCCCCGTGATAAAATTGAATACCGTCTACTACGCAATGTCTTATGCTATATGATTCATGTTACAATAAATATAAAAATACAATAGAATCCAATACTTATATCTTTAAATCCCAAAGCTTTTTGGAGTTTTTTTTTAAATAAGCGCGGTGGACATTCTACACTTCCGGCTAAAATGTTTATGGATTGTTGTTAGTTGTTGTTGATAGTCACCAAACTATGCTGTGAGTTCACAACGGATTGAAAGTATTCAAAGAGCCTTCACCAGAAGAATCAACGGTTATCAAACGCTCAACGATCGAAGACGTATCAGTGATCTTTGCTTCCTTCATAAATTGATTAATAACCAAATACAATGAAGCTATCTTTTAAAAAAAGTATTTCTCGCCATTCCCCACTCCTACCCCCGCCTAAAAATCACAAAGATTTTCCATATTCCTTTCTGTAAAACTAACTTAGGTCGTCATTCGCCATTAATAAGAACTTTAGATCTGTACAATATTATCCAAACTCGCAACACCCAAATTGACATCTTTAACGACTCATATGATCAATTTAAAACTAGACTCATTAAATTTTATACTTCTAAATAAATAAAATTAAATCTATCTATCTATTTGTAGGTTATACCACTGTTAAATTTTTCTAACTGTAACTGGACAATGCTATGCACTCCAAAATTGTTATATATATGAGATTCGGTGCTATGTTGTATAATCTCGTAATTGTATGGATATGTATAATGTGGTTGTGCTCATAATAAAATAAATAAATAAATGTTATCAAGCGATCAGTTTCATTGCCCGTGACTGTAATGATTCTCAAACAAATGTAACAATATCTAGCGGGAAGTTCCGAGAATGGTTTGATGTTATTGAAATATAAAATTAAATATCCAAATAGTTAAATTGTTTTGTTAATTTTCAAGCTTTATTTTCAGAACAGTTGTGTACCTATTTGATGTTCAAAGTTTAATTGAAACTATATGAGAAATTTAAGTAACTTAAACTAGCTCTAAAAAACTTCAATGAAATATTGTATGCTTGTCAAATAAAAAAAAAACGGTTTTGGCGGGAAAATTTGAAACGTCAGAATTGAAACTCATAATTTAATCTACATATCAAACGGGCAGTGGTGGTCTGTGCTGCATTATAGAATTAACATTTGAAAAACCGGTATGTATCCGGCAAGATATGCCGATATGCGCATCGGCTTTTAGAAAGAGATTATCGGTTAATTTCGATTTGGTTAAGCTATCTCTTTCACACACCAGAAGAAACAGAGATGTGCGAAAGAGATACTGCTCGATTGAATCCGAAATAAGGTAATGGTTTCCTTCCAAAGGTCAATAGGTACTATTTATCGGGATGTACGTATTCAGCTTAACATTTTCAATTTCTTTCTTGCCGAATGCCGATAACAGGTAGAATTTATATTGTATTGTATTCACTTCGATGTTCGCAGGCGAATAATGCCTCTCCCTGCCCTTCCCTATAAATAAATCTGCCGAGAGGCTTGTAATTTAGTTTAAGAAATCTCGGCAATTTTATAATTTGTATTTCAACATATTACTGAATTATGACTATAAAGTATATTGTGATAAACAACAAACAAGTGTTGTAATCTTAGAATGAATATAATAAATTACGTGTCACGTTGTTTGTCAGCAATTAACTCCTGAAGTTTGATCCAACTTAAAAGATAAGATAGCTTACATTATAATACATGCGAGCGAAGCCGGGGCAGGTCCCCGTACAGCTTTAGTTTTTCCGTTAACTGGTTATGTAGGACTCCACAACAAAGTTTATATGAAAGTCCACGCGGACGGAGTCGCGGGCAACAGCTAGTAAAAAATAAATTTAAATAAACTTGCTTTTGCACACTTTAATTAAGCTCGCTTTCAGAGCAGTTAAGTCTTCATAGCTTTAAATTGCGGTTAACTGACCATGTACCAGATAACTTATATTCTAAGCAAAATCCAAGCTCCAATCCCACACTGAAAACGTAAATAAGTAATGAGTTGCCTATACTGAATTTACGAAATTTATCTGTTTTCTTACTGCCTTAACAATATATTGTAATTCGTATGCGGTTCAATAATTTTATTTGGCACATTGAAATATTTGTGGACATTCATGGTATAAGGTTTATTATTTTAAATGTTTTTGTCGGTTTTTTAAAACCTACCTTGAACACAAATTTAGTTAAGCTTAGAGCGTAAAATGCCTCCTGAAATATAGGCAAACGTGATAAGTTACTTGATTTTTAAAAGGTTTCGCAAATGTGTTACTAATTGAGAGGAAGTTTTTCTTATTAAGGTTAGAAAAGTAATTTATTTCACGTTTGTTCAGTGCCTGTTTAGAGCATGAAAAATTTTACTTCATCGATTTGCGTTAATATTTGAAAAAACCGTATTTAGTTTCCCTTTCAAAGTCACATTCCTGACATATATATTTAATAATAACTATCATTAGTACAAAAATTAAACTAATCATTTCATTCTTAACCTATATGCTTCGCCTAGAAACCAAATTCAGAACATGCTCCAATTGTATTCAGTTTTCGCTAGAAAGTGAAGACAAGTTATGAGAAAACTTTAACAGAGTATCTTTGAAACTTTATCGCTTCTATCTTACTTCGAATTCACAAAAGCTAGAAGATTTAAACGTTGAATGAGGTAAGGATAAATTTATGAGCTACTAACTGCACTAGTTTACAACGAGTTCTTCTGGTTATTAAAATTTTAAAAAGAATCCTTCTTTCTTGTTAAGGATTATTATTTTCTTGTCTCACAAATTCTCGAAAACAACTGAAATGTTTACAAAACTATTGATGTTGTATAAATCTTCAACTGGGTGTAATAGAAAGTTATGGTAAAAATAAAACATGTCTTCAATATGTAATTTTTATATTTTCAGAAATTGCCTGTTTCATAGTAAGGGGCCCCTCTTTTCTCTTTGGTCTGTTATAATGAAAATAATGACAAGTCTTGGCAAATTTTACAAAAACATGGAAATCTTGTTTGTAGGTAATAATTGGTGGGCATAGCCATTTTAAATTGTTTTTTGTAGCTTATATTGTTTTCAGTAGCGGAGTGGACTAATTATATTCAAATATTGTATTAGAATACTAGATTAAAATGAACCTATATAGAATTTACTAAAACGTATTCTTCAAATTTGTGTTTTCTTGTATTTTATATCATACTCGTATCCAATATGTGCCTGCTTGCAATCTATTATAATCGGGCAGACCTTCAGTCGGTCCTACGGCCGACACGACAACTGTCTTGTTGTAAATATATTCATACATCGTATCCTTCAATGTATTAGCATTCAATGTAGACAGCTTCTCAAACATATCCTCTAAAGTTAATGGTTCTTCTCGAAATAAAACTTGCAACCCTAAATTGAAGGAAGAGTTCATTGACCCATCCACACGCTTGACCAGTTCAAGTTTTGTAGCATTTATTGCTCTTTGCACATCCGCGTCCCGAGTCATCGAGCACAGAGACATCCAAGTGCTAAAAAGTATGTGAACTATGTCATCAATGGCCATTCGGGGACACACAATGTACGCGCCCCACAATCCGACGTCGCTGTACGTTAAATAAAACGATTCATACTTTTCGCACAAATGCGTGCAGGCAGACGCGATTGCCAAGTACGGAGCATGTCGGTACGTCCCACCCATACTCGTATCCCAAGCCCCGATTATATGTTTCGCGACCATCAACGGCAAATAGACATCGCTGTTGTACCCGGGCACTTCGACAGCCAGAGAAACGTGAGCGAATGGCATAGAATCGTCGCGATAAATTATTTGAGAAGCAGTGAAGCGACAAGGACCAGGCTCAGCGAGCTCGGTAGAACACTGCAGATTACAAAAGCTTTGCTGAGCAGCACTCATTACCTTTTCATGTGTAACACCCCCCGACGTCGCCAAAACGATGCGTAGAGGAGTGTAATTCTTCTTTACATAATGATACGCGCAAGCCCGGGAAAATCTCTCTATATTTTTCGTGGGACCGGTAACTCGTTTTCCTAACGGCGTACCTTGGAACGCGCTATCACTCAAATATTCGAACATTACCGTTCGATAGTCCATATCAAAATCTCTAGCTTCGGTCTCGATATTTTCCTTCTCGCATGCCATTTCCGCCTCTGATAACTCTAAATCAGTTATAATTTTGGCTAAAATGCACAAAACGTCTACTGCGGAACTGCTTGGGCAAATAGCTGTGAATATTTGGTATTCTCGCGTTGTTACTGCATCGAGATTTGCTCCCAAGTTGGCGATAGTGCTTTCTAAGACAGGTTTGCTCATTGAATTAAATCCTTTAAAGGCCAAATGTTCAATAAAATGCGTAAGGCCGTGTGTGTCGGCATTCTCATACCTAGAACCAACTTTTACAAACAACCTGAGGCAAGCTAAAGGACGATCAGTTTCCTCGGAGGCGACTCGAAGTCCATTAGGTAAAATTGAGACTGTTACGTTTCCTGAAGCACGTCTCCTGAAAGTTTTTATTACGTGCAGGCTTTTTACAAATCTTTGTATCGAATTATGAATGATCATCGTTCGCCTAATGCTATAAAACTGGTTCGAAAATGTGTTTATTAAAATAGTATTTGAATGACATAAGGACATGACATGACTACTTCGCTACAGCACTATTTGTTAAAAAAAAAGTTTGTACTGGTATTATAGATTATAATAAAAAAAATCGATAGATATTTACTGGATAACTACTTCTAATTGAATAAATATAAGTAGAATAGATAATTCGACTTTGAATGTTTTCATTTAAGTTTATAGTGTAATTTAATTTAAATATTTGTATAAAATATTTTCTTCGTCTTTAAACATTTTTTAAATCGATAGGCTAAGTCATTGTTAAAAAAACTAATGCAAGTGTCATTTTATATTTTTTAAAAGGCTTAGAAATATAATTTTTAAAATGTTAAAAGCTTTAAGAGTTTGCTTTAGAAACAATTCATTTAACAAAGTGCAGTGCTGCAAATACGGTAGCCGTTATCCCATTCAGTTTGAAAATTTTCTCGACACTCAAACCAATATGTGTTGCTCTCAACTGACCACAGGATTAATCGTAGCTAATGAAGAAAGAGAGAGCTGCCACTCCTGTGTAGGAATATTCATAGATGCAGGCGCTAGGAACGAGCTCCCTCAGGAAAACGGCATCGCCCACTTCTTTGAACATATTTGCTTCAAGGGAACTCACAAACGATCAAAGAACAATCTCGAATGTGAGATGAGCGAAATTGGCGCCAAGTTCAAATGCTTCACTACCCGCGAACAAATCGGATTCTACGCTGAATGCCTGAATGATAGTGTTCCCCAAGTAATGGATATTTTGAGTGACTGTTTATTCAATAACGCATTCAGTGACGCAGAGATAGAAATTCAAAAAAATGTTGTTTATCAAGAGATGATAAAGTATGACGAAGACACTTACAGCGTTATCATGGATTACCTGCACAGCGGCGGTTTTCAGGGCACAGAGTTGGCTCATAGCATACTGGGCCCTAGCTACAATCTTTACAATTACTGCGCTCGTAGCTTAACTGCATACGTTAATAAATGTTTTGTTCCGTCGCGCATCATTGTCGCCGGTGCTGGAGCTGTCAAACACGATCAGCTTTTGGGCTTAGCGAGCACCTATGTCAATAGATTTGACGCCGCTAGGTGTCCAAGCTACTCGCCATATAGATTTACTGCAGCCGATATACGCTACAGAGATGATGCATTGGGAGTGGCTCACATAGCATTGGCTTTGGAAGCACCGCCGTTTAATCATCCTCACCGTCTTCCGCTGCAGCTGGCAGCAGCGGTAGTTGGATCGTGGGACAGGTCGCAGCCTGGAGGAGAGAATCACTCTCTGTATGCAGCTCAAGCTGCCTCAGCAGGACTTGCTAATTCCTTCGAGTCTTTCTATTTACCTTACAAAGACACAGGTCTGTGGGGAATCCATTACGTGTCTGACCTTATGACGGTGGACGACATGATGAACGTGATCGCGAAGGAATGGATGCACTTGTGCAATTGCATAACAGATGCAGAGTTGTTACTGGCTAAGAGGCAGATGAAAAGTGATATTATTTTGAAGAATCAGAGCACAGCCGAAACATGCAAGGATATCGCCAAGTCGGTATTTTACACGGGAAGGGCGGCTTCGATGCAAGAAAAGTTTAAAGCTATAGACTATATTGGGTGTGATGAAATAAGGAATGTTTGCAGTACTTATATTTACGATAAGTGTCCGGTAGTGGCAGCCTATGGCGCAGTAGAACAATTGCATTCCTACAGTAGACTGAGACCCAGCACATATTGGTTGAGAGTTTGAGTTAAGTCCGAACAAATACTACTGCTGAAACAGGTACTGCAGCGCTGTGATATCTCACAACTAATTACATGCTATTTATAGTTTTTACTATAATTTTATTTTTCTTGAAAATCTTATAATACCTTTAAACGAGACAAATTTGCAAAAATAAATCTAAAGGAAGGGTAAATAAATATAATGCTCTACAAATTTATAATTTATTGATTTAAGTAAAGCTAATGTAAAAAATATTATAAACCAATTTTTGAGTATAATGAAGAGTACGTCGAGAAAAGTTTGAGAACACGATTAAATAAAATATCGTTAGACACAGTTAAAAATATTGGAATGTATTAAATGTACAGCTATCCCCGCTTTGCAAGATCCGTCTTGCATCGCACACAACTTATTGGCTGTTATCGTGTAAATAAATCAAAAATATATTAATATAAAGATCGTTTCATCACAAAGAAAGAGAGCATTATAAACATCAAAATGCAAAATATTCGTTGTCAAAATATCGAAAATATTCCGAACATAATTTTAAACCGAAGGCAGACTGAACTTATTGTACATTTTAACCTAAGCATGCAGGGGAAAAATATTTTTTTCGATTTCTATTTTTTTTAAACATGCACTTCGAGCGGACAAGTTTCAAATACCAAATTCTTACTACTTATTTTGTTTCTTATTTTACGCTTGCCTTGGGCCTAAAGAATTATATTTCGAATTTTATCACGTCGTACCAGATATCAGCCGTATCACGTAGCTTACTGGACCCACGAATTATCCTACACCTGATTACGTTTTCCTAACATTTGACACAATAGCAGCCTTTTATTTACGAGATTCAATCTCTTGGGACGAAAAATATCACTCCTAAGTCCTGCTCAACAATACTGGCCAATTTTGAAACTGAGATTGAGATGTCATTTTTTTGTCGACCTTACTTTTGATAAAAGTAGAGTAGACAAAAAAGATGACGATGGTATATGGAACAATAAGTTTCTGTTCAAATCTCAATCTTAAATATGATTCTTGTGCACATTTGAAACTCTTTAACTTAGTTTTAATATCCATCTTGAAGTGAGGGATACGATTTGTACCAATAAAAGTGTTTGAATAATGATCTAATTTTTCTCTTGAACTAGTTCAAACATACTACTGGATACTTAAAAATGTGCACAAGAATTAAATCTCACTAATTCGCTATTGGTTAATCATCTAAAATCAAATTTTAGAAGAGCAAAATGATAAGTGCAACAGGACAATACGAAAAACTCCGCTTCAATGCTACCCTGAGTAGAGCCATATCAACCCAGACCACCATGGTGGCAACATTGGCAGCGCTACCCGACAAATTGGTGTCGACACCAAACACCATACGCTGCATACATGGCATACCTTGCAGTACAACATGTCGTTGCTTAAATTCAAAACTACCACAAATAAAAATAAAGAGAACTGGACTTTATAATATGTACTATCAATATGTTTAAAATTTTCTTATTTTATATTAAATATAGATAATTCATGCATACTATACTTAGTTAGAAGGATATTTGTAAGCACCAAATGTTTTGTCGATGCGCACATAACGGTATTAAAAATAAAAAAAAAGTATTTATCAATTATGAAAATATAAAGGATTACGACAGAATTTTTGAAGTAAAAAATAATACGATTTTTTGTGATACTACTAAATTTAAGCAGCGATGTATTATTGCACCTACTGGAGTACCCACCGCGGCGGTTGAGCGATGGCCCTCATAAAAGGTGTATGTCTAAACGATACATTCAGTGAAATACACAGAAATACTATACTAGCAAAGACTTATAAACTTTATATGGCGACAGACTTTAAAGTTGCTTGCGGCAGAACCATGGAAATTTAAGAATTGTAACGTTATAGTTTATACTACATTATAAAATTTATTTTATAACCATGTAATGACTTCAAAGTAAAATAAGGTATTGAGCAAGCGACAGGAATCGCCTTGGTATCTAATTAAAAAATATTTTCAAATGCAAAATGTCCTAAATCGAATTTTCCGTATACATAATATGTACTCTGGTATGTACATACGAAAAATTAAATTTCCTTGGTTCCGCCGAAACTTGGACACAATTACGTATTACGACATCGATACGATAGAACATCAATAATGCACGTATTTACACATTATTTCGTGTCTGACTTACTTGCTACTTTACTCTAAATGTCATGGAGTTAGACCAGCTATATAGACGAGTAATTTGAGCACAAAGTAAAATGTTTTCAAACAAAAATTAAATAACAATTGTTGGCTAACCGTTCAATACAACCTAAATATTTGGTTACGATGGATGTATTACTGAATCGGGGCTTGATTGAATTTATTAATATATATTACTTCAAGGTAATGGCCAAATCGTGCAACCTATTTTAAGACCGGACAGATTCGCTTTGAACGATTACAATCTATCGAAAAAATATCGTTAAATGGCGAATTTCCGATTTCAGTCCTTTGATAGTTTATTATCTCTCGAGACACATCGTAAATTGACGCTTTTTAAAACAATTTCTAGTACCAAATTTTTTAGTGACATTCAAATCATGGTGTCGATAACTGAGAAATTTATGTAATAGCTAACAAAACTGACCATTTTCCTTACTAGTAAGCACGTTTCGTTTTTTTTCTGAAACTTTGTTTCTAACTCGTGAATACTATATTACGATTGTAATACAAATTGAGCTATTGTTATTTTCTGAACACCGATTGAGTTACCAAATACAAACGAGAATTGAATGAATAATCAAAATACGTCTTAAAGTGAGACCATGCAATTGAGCATTATTTTTTTCGTAATTTATCGATCAAATATTTCCATACAGACTGAATTATACTTAAGACGACGCACGTAGCAAGTTTCGTTTGACTTTTCGCGACTTTCGGCCAAATACTCATACGCTAATCAAATTTAAGCACTCCTCAGTCCTCAAGTATAGAAGTAATTTTGAGATTTGTATGGTGAACTGTAACTGTACTTAAATTTGAATAGCGTATCAGTATTCCGGCATTTGAGTATTAAAAACATATATTTAATTGACGCACTAACGAGTGCTGTCCGGACACCAAGAGCGTAGTAAATCAATGGAAATTAACACAAAATCTTCTCTGAAACATATGATTATGCGCATTATGCGAAAAAGTAGAACAGTTAGAAAATGTTCAAAAAATGATTAGAAATGAGTTGCTTAAAAAGACAATATAACAACGTTTACATTATCACTTTTCACAATTTCAGACTCCTTAAAAAGGAAAAAAATAGAAAAATAAATTATGCCAAGAACATTTCAGAGAGTTTCAGCCTTAACTCCGTTATTCACTCCCGCACTATACAAAGTAAAAGAGCATTGGTATATAAAAAATTTGGTAAAAAACATTCATAAATGCTAAAACTATAATACAGCTACCAAAGTATGGAATGTTGCTTACATAACAATCTCAAAAATATAATATGACAACTTACTCTAGGAGTACTCTATAAATAGCGTTACAGTGACCGGCGAGGAATATTGCATATCGGCGTTTAGAGAGAGACGTGTCGCTTTCAATCGGCTTCATAGAGCATCATCTCTTTCGCACGTTTGGCATTCTGTAAATATTGAGCTAAAAACTCCCCTATGAAGCCTATAGGGTCCCCTTATAATGTTCGATGTGCAATATTTCTTGCTGATATGTATGTTAATCTTAAACATACCGTTCAGGTTGATTATGCAAACTTACATCTACTGGAATGTATAGAGATATAATTTCTTGAAAAACATGTTAGTTCTTATACCCCTTATAATTAATGGTTAGAAATACCCAAACCGTTTTTATTAAATATATAAAATTTTGAATATAAAAAAAATATAAAATCGAACGAAGTCCATCGAACGCATTTCGTAACCCTAATATAATCTCCGCTTCACATTTCTCTGAAGCTTCTTCAAGTTTCGGAGCGAAACAGAAATGCAGTCACAACATGTCATTGAGCTGTTTTATTCAATAGTTATAAAATAAAGGCGGTTATATCGGAAAGCTTTGTTCGTGAGGTGATATGAGGACGGCATATGTCGTATGACAAGCGTTTAATACGCGTTCGCTGGTCGCGGTCTGCACAAACGTGTTCATTTTGTTTTTTTTTTAATGAACTATATTTTGACAATCTTCGACGTCCTAAAATAGAAAACTGATACACAACATAATTTATTTGAGATAATCTATAGTGAGATTTAAAAAGAATAATTCCCAATATAGATACAGGCTGTTTTAAGCTTAATTAATAAGCAATATGAATGGAAAATTTTCATTGCAGGTAATATGTAACGATGATTTACAAGTTCATATAAAAACCCGTAAGACCGCAGCCAGCGACCCGCATTGTGCAACCTCTAACCGATTCACCTCTACATAAAAAAAACGTCTCGAACATTCGATACGTCGATTCAAACGATGGGATTTTAGAAATTAAAGCTTATGTCACAGTAAAGTTTTACTTTCATATCGTAAGCATTCTTTACGTAGACTGTTTATTGTACTCAAACAAAATGGCAAATTCAATCGTATTCCTCGAATACAATTTTGGAATGTAACTGTCCTTAAAAAATAAGTCGCCTGTCATTTTTGACGTAAATGTCACTTTTGACATTTAAAAACGCGGTAAACGAATCGAAATATAAAAAAAAAATAACTTAACAGTCGTTTAAATGAGGTACATTTTCAATTTACTTACTTATTAATCATGATTTGTTCTTACGTAATAATAAAATATTTAAAAATGTATACATGCTCGGACTAAACGATAATTGTACGTAAAAAAATTGTCATCGTATCTCGAAAGCTATGTGACCTTAAAAATATAATTAAAACTAAGTAAAGCATACTTTTATAAAATGAATATTATACACAATATAATATTTTGTACTGTAGGTTATGCTTTGTGTGCCCTTAACCACGTTAGCATAAACGTTTAATTTCGTCACTGATTTGTACACTGCATGGCAACATTCGTGCAACCAAGCTGCCCTGTCTAAAAATTGTACTTTTAAAATTAATTTAGCGATACGTTCGATCGATGAATATATAGTAAATAACAGAGAGCCGTGAGTTACATTGTTTGAAATAAAAAAAAGATAGATTCGTTACTTAATATTAAATGGTATTTTCTTACGCGAACCATCGGTTTAACTAAGTCACTTACATATACCTCCTGTATAAAATAAACCGTAAAACATATACTACATTACTTTTGTTCAAGTCAGTCTTTGGAACGTGTGTGGTGGAATCTATATTTGAAAATATATATAAAGAACCCAACAGTGCCTTTGGTCAGGCTTTAAATAATTCTTCATATAATTCAGTGTGATTCTAACCCCTTATATATAAGAAATATTATTTTTAAGAAATATTATCCGTTAAGATAAAACGTAGCAATTTTATTTCTTTAAATATTTGAAATTCGGATTTTGTATTATGTAAACTTATTTTTATTTTCTTTTTTCTTAAAGAGAGAACTTTTTGTACGTACTACCTTAAGGGATATATTTTTGACATTTCAAAACTAGAGATTGCTTCAATTGACTAAACAAGAAGACTTAAAATATTCGAAATATGATTTTTGCATAATATGGTAAAACTGTAAATTTTTATTTGATTTAAATAAATAAATATTAGGCGGTATAAATAAATTCAAGTCGTTACAATTTTATATTAAAGCCGTCACAGATAATATATTGTAACCATAGATAAGACTGTATATTAAATTTCAATCAGCCTTTGTGTTCGCTTAACATTATTTTTGAACGGTTTTGAACTTTTGATTTTCATTACATAGTATATGTACTGGAATGTATGTATGTTACACTAAATAATATTTTAATTTTGATAATTGTTATTTTACAATGGAGATTCTACGTATGAGATTCGCATTAAAATTCTAGATACAATTTAGTTGCTTTTAGTTAGCACTGGCCTAGTATTATAAAAAGGTACTTTATAACAAATTTGATGAGATTTTTTAAACACCCCAATATATGGATACATGATTATTGATATACATATATAGCTACCCTCGAAATTTTATTTATGGTACAATTTTGTTTAAATATACATACTTAAAAAATTACTATACTTGATAGCTGTGGAAAAGAAATTAAAATAACGTTTCTTCACACTTAAATAAACCAATCAAAAACTATTCTTTATAGTGTATACCATACTAAAAAAATCAAAGATTATCTTTCGAACTACCCTCAAATCAACTTGCAGGTCCAAAAAAAGTATCCTTTTAAACACGTTTATAACCAAATTTGAGCTAACCTCATCACAATTTTTTGGTCAAAAAAATTTTTTTGACATATTTTTTTTTCATTTACTTGAAGCAAAAGACCATGTTTTTCCATGAGCACTGTTGGGTGAAGAGTCTCGCCAATTCCGTCGGGTCGATATACTCGTCTTTCGGCTCGGATCATACGGCTTCCGCGTTAGGTTCGCCCTTCGGCTCTGCCTGTTCTTCGGGCGGATAGTTAGCATCAGCTGCTGTAGTTGCCGTGTAACTGAAAATTTTGAGGAAAAAATTATTATTATGTTACTAGCGACCCGCCCGGCTTTGCTCGCATATACTATGATGTAAGCTATCCTATCTTTTAAGTTGGATCAAACTGCACATGTTGTGCAAATTTAATTAAAAATCGGTTCAGTTGTTTAGGAACCAATCGCGGACAAACAACGTGTCACGTAATTTATATATATTAAGTAAATATTTATAATTGTTCAAGTGGCAATTTGGTTTATGTCCCTAAATGGTAGATTAGGGGTGTTCTAAAGTTTTTTTGGAGTAAAACCACCCTTTGTAAAATTGCTAATATCGTTTATATAAAGAAAGAAAATGCAATGCAATAATAGATACAATAATATTTTCGTAATAAATCGCATAATTTTAATTTCGCCAAATAGAATAATGTCTTAAGTTTAGTTTGTAGCTTATAGGCTTATTATCTGTGCCCCGTAAGTTTACCCCCATATAACTAACTAATGTGAATTTCTATTGTTTAAGTGGGAGAATCGGAGACTTGTCAGTCGTGAGGCGTCTAGCTTTGCGGCTGTTCGTGAAGGTGTTCGCTTACCATCAGACGAACTTGTCCAACCAACTATCACATATAAAACTCTATAAAAATCGCTTCGGGAGATACAGAGATTACACCATACAATGTCACGATCACGCAAATTTATATTCGAAACTTAAAACCAGGTAGCGTTCTTACTCATAAAAACAAAAAACGAACGCAAAGCATAAGGTTCCCTAATAAAATCATAATTAATTGCATACCGTACATTCAGCGTATAAATCAAAACATTAAGCCAAAATAACTCAAATAGAAACACCTTATCTAAACTTTATATATATAATAAGTATAATTAGATACGCACGCATACAGGATCCGAATCTCCGTACTTTCAGCGAACATTTTGTAATTAACAATATATTTCAACTAATAACCACGTGTCGTTAAGACAACAGGAGTTAGACTAAGCTGTTTGCGACAATCAATAGTGCACTTGCACGTTTGAGTGTGAATCACGTCTTTATTTATATTGGGGGAAGGGTGAAAGTTGTTTGTAGTAATGAAGTCTAGATTTGGGATAGACACCTAGCCGACACGGTTCGCGCAGATCGATATATATTCTATATACACATGTCGTGTCCAAAAGCGTTCATATAGCGCTTATTGTTAGGGCGTTGCTAGGCAACGATCGTGGGTTGTATTTACGTCTGCGACCCTTATTAACGCTGATTTGATTTTTTTTATACCCAAATGATCAAACGTTTTTGTGTACATATACCCACGTACAGGGTTAAAATGCGGGTCTGATATATATACATATATAATATAATGCTAGCCGCGCTCAGCACAGCACAGTTTTACGCGCATTTATGCATGTATTATAAACCTTCCTCTTGAATCACTCTGATAAAAATAATCGCACGAAATTCGGCTACGTAGTTTTAAATATTGAAGCATACTTAGGGATAGACAGAAGAAAGGGATATTGTTTTTTACTATGTTATGATGAATTAAAAGGCCGGCAACACACTCGTGACAACGCGAGTGCTCATGGACGGCGCTGATCACTTAACATCAGGTGACGCTTGCTCGTTTGCCCCCTATTATATATAAAAAAAAGATTATACGAACGTATATTACTGGATTGCTTTATTTCGCAACTGCGCAATCAATTCGCTGTCTTGTTCTAGGCAATGCGTTTTAAGTATAATGCTTCATTCAACTCGTTTTAAAAACAGTAATGTTTGTGAAATTTTCTACAAATATATATGTAATTTAATAAATATTTAAACTAGAATTATCTTAAACATAAAATTTTTACTAAGATAATGACTTACATATTTACCTATTATGTATTAAAATTACTCATATGAATTCGCAATAGCATTAGGCATTAAATTCGCAACCAGATCACAAACATACTTAAAAATAAAAATACATTTATTGAAAACATTACACAATTTACATTTGCACAGCTTCCACTGAAGGTTTCCCTGTGTTGTGGAAGACTGGCTCTCCTTTAACATTATCTTATATTATTTAGTTTCTGTACATACATATTATTGTTGTTACTTGTTTGTATGTTTACTACATTAATATTAAATATCAAATATTAAATGTCCTTATCATATATCTTTATGGAAAAATCTAACAGACTTCAAATCAAGGCAACAAACTTTATCTTCATCTATCTTTAAAGGAAAAATTATTAATATCGATTCAGCAATTTATGCGTGTATACAAACGAGTAATATTAAGCATAATGTCAAAGATACAGTCAGTTTTTATACACAATATCAATAATTTTAAGACTACTTCCAAATTAATGTACTTTGTCTTTTCCTTTTATTTTGTGTCATATAAAAGGTCAGCCAGTTTCGTATATAACTTAAAGCAGGCAAAAAACGTATCGTTCTGTTTTTTTTTTCAACGTTTTATTTTGACTTATGCTTTGCTTACAGAATATAATAATCATTCGCAACGCGCTTTTAATACAAAAATGTTTTAAAAAAAGTAACTAAAAAAAAGTAGAAATACTTACTTATCAATATCTCGATACTCATGATGATTCTCGGGACGCCATTTGTTGCCCACCATATTTTGTACGCTAAAAGAATATACGTATATGAATAAATAAAAAAAAAATAGAAAAAAAATCTCCAACTAAGTCGTTCGATGTTTCCTACTTCTTTATGACTCGATAAAAAACGTGACCTATTAGATTTTGCGACAAAATTTTCCTTAATTATGGAAAAATGCATAGTTAAATACAAATTAGTCGCACAACTAATGTTGTCTATGTACCTATATATTATGATATACCTAATCCTAAAGTAGTTGTATCTCATACAATTCCGATGAGTCAGTGAATTATAAATAAAACATGCCTTCTGCGTATAGATTTACCTTAATAACACATAAATCGTCATTTTACTCATAAATACGCATAAAACCGCCATATTGATGTACGTGACGGAAATTCTTATTAAATAGAAACATGGCTTGAATTTTAAAACGTGATAAGCTTCATAATAGTAGAAATTAGTAGACTTTGAAGAGGTGTAGAATTTTCTAGAATTAGTCTGATTTTACGAGGAAAGAGCTAAATAAAAATATATGGGAATGACATATGGTTCTATTGCCCTTGCTGTCAATACCATACATTTTAATTTTATTCCACTATAATTAATGCTAAATGTCTCTGCTGTCCTCAGGAGAGAGAAAGCAGGTATAAGGACTTCAACTGAGCAAAACCAGAGAGAAGAGAGTGACTGGTCCCAACTAGTTTACTATAATAAAGATAATAACTTGACCTATGATACTGATTAAAAAAAAACTTTAGGCATAGGCTATATATTATAAATATGTATTACGCGAGTCGAGTACTGGACAAGTATGCATTACTCCTAACTTTTAATAAAATTTTCACCTCAATTCTAACTAGCCTACAAGCAATAGTGATCTAATACGAAAATTAATAAGTGCAAATACAAAAGCTAGTCTTTTAACTAATAAAATAAAACAAATCAGCAATAGCCCAAAATATAACGAACGTGAGTTAGTAAATAGTCAACAAAATGAGGCCAGTGAATACAAATAATAAATGTAGTGCGTAGTAAAATTAATAATTAGTAACGAACGAAAACCGTAACTGTTGTAAAAACCGATAACTGTATAAAACTTTTGTTGCCAGATTTAAAGTTTCGGTTTGTTGCACCATAGTGAAGAAACATGTTTCCATTTAAAAATACTTACATGAACTGAAGCTCTTTAGTTCTAATTGAACCAAAGACCTGAAGACTCGGAAGACAGATGGAAAGACTCGAACTACCCTTCTGACGTCACTGAATGTCACCTAGACCGAGAGTAAAACCTAAACTTCTTGGTACTTGGTACTTACACATGACTCATTTGGTCCCCTTGAGCGCTGAGTTGGGCGAGGTAGGCTGCTTGCTTGCGATGATGGTACATATGGACGCGCAGACACGAAGGGTTACGCATTCTCTTCTGACATATGTCACACTGGAGGGTCCCCTCCCTCGTGTCGTGTTTGTCACGTATATGCACTTTCAGATTGTACCGGTTCGCGAAGAACCGGTGGCATGAGGGACACTTCACACCGCCGGTCTTGCAGTTCCAACCTTTGTGAGAAGGGCATAATGGTGATGCGTGCAAAACTCAACGGGTAAAATTAATTTGAACAATAACAAAAATATATGCTTCAAAATCAAAATTTACAACACAAATTAAAGTGGGGTTTTGGAGATTAGTCAAAAAACATATTTTCCAAAAAAATAACTTAGCAAACTATTTGATGTCAAGAAGCATAAAAGGACAAACAAGAATTATTAATGTCATAGCAAGCATTATACATACCAGTTTCCTTCGCTGAGTCGGGCACTACCAAGATATTATGAAACATGTCGCTATCGAAGTCAATCAGTGGTTCGCTGA
>JADANM010005835.1:1877328-1891257 GCA_026213755.1 Eurema hecabe
GTGCGCAAATAATTGTTATTATATATACAGATTGTCTTTATTAAACTTGCATCTTCTCTTGAAGTGTGGAAATCAGATTTCATAATTCAAAATTATGTTATTTTAAACAATCAGGAAGCCTAAGCCTGAGTATATATAACCCTATAGGTGAAAGTTTTGTATGTCTAACTACAGTCTTTAAAAATTTTCGTTTAATTAATAGTAATATTTAATTTAATGATAATTCATTAAATTTATTATCATTCAACACAAATCCACCCCACGATTCTTACAAAGAACTTTAAAATATGTTTAGTTTTATTGACATACGCCATAAATTCGTAAAGAAAATCTGTATAATAGGCTAATTATAAACAAAAGGTGCTCTAATGCAGACTAGTCTAGCTTTAACAGTGTAATAATTCAATGTATTTACCCGGCACCATCGCTGAAAGCGCCCTCAGATCCATATTCACTGTTCTCTGCATGTGAGGGACTATCGTTCACCGGCCTTGGTTTCTTCTTGGTACTATTTGTCGTCTTGTTTGGTGTGTTCTTCATTAATCTAGAAGAAAGTCTATTTAAATTTTTAAGTCAGGACGATAAACAATCTGTTAAAATGTTATTTGGTAATATAATAAACACCAACTCCAAATATTTACAAAAAAATTTTATAAAGTATCTTTTCAAAACTTTTTCAAAGTAAACAAATCTTGCATTCCTGTTGGTTTATATCTCATTTATATTCTAAAAAAGGACATGGTGGTTAAACAGACAACCTCTTTTTTATGTCACAGTCAGTTTACAAAATTAGGAAAACTTGCCAGACTTCTTTGAGTTTGAGATTAAATGCATTTGGATTATTGTGATATAAAAAGCATATCTACTTATTCTTACCGCTTCAAAGGGCTCCTGGGGGCTTCATCTTTAGGTATCAAAGCTGGTACTTCTGCTGGTATATCTGCAGTAGCCGTTTCCTCTTGCTGAACCCACTCCGGCATGCTGTCACTCGTTGGCTCATTAGGTTGTGATCGTTGCGTAAAAGAATCTTCTGAGACAGGTGGAGGAGATTCACTCTTCTGGAACAATTTTATGATTAGGGTAATTTTATCTTTCAAAAAACGCTAATGCCAATAATTTTGATGCTAGAAAATTAATGATTTGAGCACTGACATTAGAAATTGCAATTAACAGATCATACAAATTATCTGATCATGAAAACTTAAGTTTCACAATATTGTTTAAAAATTTATTATAAAGATAGTACTTATAATGCTCAATTATTATTATTATTATTAAGGTACCTCTCGTCCACTGGTGAGACCTTTGACTTGCAATAGCTCGGCGGTGTGTAGGAAACCTGATAATTCTTGCTGCCGGACATGAACCTCTCCCCTGTACATGAACTGTAGTAGCTGCTTTAGTTCTTGGTGCGCGACATCTTTGAGGATCACTATTGGATGGTCACATGGGTTCATCTGCAAAAGAAAGTCATAACTTAAAATTAACTTTGATATGTTATGTGTAAATAAGTGAGAAAAGAGATTCAATTATACATTAAATAGTCGGAAATTTATTTCAGCTGTACCTATCAATAATGCAATTAAAAGTTTTAATATGTTATGGACACATTTCAGTTAAAATGTAGAACATTTTTTGACTATAGAATAACCTTAATAATAAACTTCCTTTTTAGGACAGTCTCAAAACCTCAATGGGGAAACTATTAAACAAAGAAGGTCAAGTCTGGTCTTTATATTTCTTAAAGATGTTATATACAAGCATTAAATTACTTATTTTTAACATTTTCACAATCTTATCACATATTATTAAACAAAGCAGGGCTAACTGCCTTGTTTTTCATGCATTCTGGTAAGCACTATTTTAGCAGAATTATCTTAGCATCAACTAAGACCCTCACTGATTTACTGTTTTAATGTTAAAAATCCTACTCATTTATATCAGAGATAACCACATCAAATTCATTCATACTATTATGTGTTATATGTGTTATATAATGATACTTTTTGGTATCCTTAACAACATATTTAAGGATGGCAAAGCTTTTATATACAACAGAATCATGTGTAAACAAATTGTATATAGATATGAGTGTCTTGTGTTAATAGTAAGGCTTTATCTAATTCTAAACATCCTTAATACAATGTTGCATTTTATTACAGATGTGTAATCAATTTGGGTGCATTTGTTTATTGGCTACATTTTGTAAACACATTGAAAGTTATGTTTATGTAATTAACTTTGTGTGGTCACATAAACATGTAAATCGTCTTAAGAGGATAACTTTTAAGTTCAGTTTGGTAAGCTTTTTTTCTTAATGTTAACTAAATGTTAACAAATGAGTGTATAATATATTTGGTATAGGGATTCAATATAAGTTTGTTGCAAGTTATTGTGACAATCAACAAACACAAACATCTTAAGTACAATTGATAATAACAAAGGGTAATTAATTGTATTTATGTACACAAAGATAAGACATTGTGTAAATTAACAAGTACTTTAACTAATATGCATGTAACACATACAAATACGTAAACTATTGATTTATACGAAAAATGTTAAGTTGATATATGTACCTACTTATACTTAAGAGGAAAACATATGAACTAACAAAGGCAATTTATAATGAGTCATACCTTAAATAGTTCCTTGAAGTACGGACTGCAGACGGACAATATAAGTTTGTGTGCATGCACGTACTGACCCCCAGCCGCCAACGTCACGTCTACTAGATCTTCGCCATCCAGTAAAGCTTGAAAAGACTGCGCCAAATTTGCGTGGAAATCATTCCACCTCAATGAAAACTGTTCAGGCACTGCCATTGCCTGGAAAACAAGACCGTCAAATAAAAAAACGACGCCTGTTATCTACGACTAACTGTACAATCGGCACTACGGGCTACGCGTCCACACAATGAAACTAACACTTACTGAAAAACAATCATACACACAAATAACTGCCCACGTACGCGCCTTACTACACACAGGGTTTGTTTATGTCCAATAAATACATATTAACGATGACAAATACTTTATACAACGATCTACGAATTGTAAATATTTCTATATGGCATTGCAATCAATAGGTACACTGTACACGGAAAATATCAAAATGTCGCTTATGCCTTATAGTAGTAGCACAGGTATAGTAGTAGTAATCGTAGTCAATGGTAAATGCTAAATGGTAATACTGATGATTCGACGATTTGTTTCTATTAGACGACGTAATAAAAATTGTATGTAATAAATTGCAAAGTGATAATTTTCTTGTTTTTATTGTATTATAGGTTTATAGATATTAAAATATTATAAAATAAACCTAGATTAGTAAATATTGAAAATAAATCGGATTAAATATAAATAAAAAATGGTAACATCAGAATCAGTTTGTCTATGCTACCTTTATGCCAGTGTCATTAAATGTCAATGATTAAAACTTAATCAAAATCAATATCGCGTTGTCAAATGAATTATAGAAGTGGGTACGTTGGCATGCTAGCTATCAAGGTTTTATTGTTTTATTTACGTGTAAATTGTGACTTTTAACTTGACCATGAGAGTAATTAGTTCGTGATTCTTACGACCCCTCAAATGTGAGGCGTGTCGGTAAGTTTTTTAATATTGTACTTACATATTTGAGTCATCATTTAAATGTTGAGGTACACATAACAAATTCGCGATGTTAGGATTTAACACGAAAGAAGAGGCTGATGCCGACAGAGCCCTGTTGGTAAAGAAGGTTCTCAGTGCGGCTTTTTACGCTTTGGCTTCTTTCATGATCACCGTTGTGAATAAAACAGTACTGACCTCATATGCATTCCCGTCTTATCAAGTTTTGGGACTGGGTCAGATGTTGGCGATAATAATAGTTCTGTGGTTCGGACGAGCTATGACGGTTGTAGAATTTCCGGCACTAGACAGTGGAGTCGCACGACGAATTTGGCCTCTTCCTGTAATTTATTTGGGTAATATGGCGACTGGTCTAGGTGGTACAAAAGAACTCAGTCTGCCAATGTTCACGGCACTCCGGCGCTTCAGTATACTGATGACAATGATTTTGGAACGATTTGTCCTTGGCATCAAAGCTTCCTGGCCTGTAAAAGCAAGTGTTATGGCAATGGTGGGTGGAGCGCTGCTGGCTGCTGCCGATGACGTTACGTTCTCTTGGTCTGGATACACCTTAGTGCTCCTCAATGATGGCTTTACTGCAGCAAATGGTGTGTACATGAAGAAGAAGCTAGACTCTAAGGAGCTCGGTAAATATGGATTGATGTTCTATAATGCTTTATTTATGATAGTTCCTGCTACAATTGTGGCATGGAGTATGGGCGACTTGGAGAGATCTGCTAATTACGAACACTGGTCAGACACCCTATTTGTCATACAATTCCTAATGTCATGTATAATGGGCTTTGTATTATCTTACAGTGTAATGCTATGTACTCAATATAATAGTGCCCTAACAACAACTATAATTGGATGTTTGAAGAACATATTAGTCACATATTTAGGGATGATGATAGGAGGCGATTATGTGTACTCTTGGTTAAACTTTGTAGGCTTGAATATAAGTGTTTTAGCTAGCTTGTGGTACACATATGTTACGTTTAAGCGAAAACCGACTTCATACACATTGTTAAGTGAAGTAAATAATAAAGTAGATACAGTGTAAATTTATAACCAACCGAAAGCTCTACAATGTATAGCATTGCTGGTTGATGCCAAAGATGTGGTTTAGATAGAAAAAGTTTTTATTATCGAAATTTTGTGGCCATTTACTGCTTATGCTTGTAAAAAGTATTTGTGTAACATTGTATATGAAATTGTAAAGGTTTTATTTAGGAAGTGGAAATAACAATAAAGCCAATATTGTTTGAACAATTCAAGTTATATATTTAATATTTAGATTAATTTAGAAGTTTTTATACATATTTTTATATTTAATATTGGCATATTTTAGTAATATGCTGGGCATTGCGTCTTTGTAATTACATAATTTTGTTTTCTATTATGATGAAGTGAAAATATGCACCTTTAAATGTTTATATTCATAATATCTTCATTGTTTTGCATATACGGGGGAACCTCTGTAAGCAAATTTATTGATTTTTGACTTATGTTGGAGAATATGTTAACCAAATATATTATTATTTTTTATATAACATAATTTTGTGTTGTAAAATGCAGTTTATTACAGAATTTTCGAGTTTTGCAATGCATAATTTGACTTATTGAAATTTGAATTAATATTTACAAGAGGTTCTACTTTAGTTAATCAACAATGAGATATATCTTGCCATGTACATTATAAATGTTTATGCACTCATTAAAATACTATTGAAACAATTTTATATAATATGTGTGACAAAGAAATATGTATATGTATTTCAAATAATATTTTGAAAATGATTGTAACAAGTCCTTTGTACTATTAAATTTAACAAATTTCACAATACAAAATTACATGTTTCAATAGTCTAAAATATGTATGTAAAGAAAAACGAAAGTGTCAAATTGCGAAGCATTAAAATGTTTCTATTTAGAATATTATAATCATGTATAGTGTGCTATAAATATTTAAAAAAATCTAGCAAAATGCACAAAACACGTTAAGTTAATTTTTTACTAATGTTTAAGCAAAATTTAATGAACAAATTTAAGTTTAGTGTTGTGTTATCAGTAGCATTAAATTTTTATGTTCTGATATCAACTTTACTTGCAATAATGGTTCCTAAACACAGTTTTGGAGTGTAATTAAAAAACAAAATAAGTCAATAGGTATTTCACTATTGATTTAACTATTATAAGAATAGTTACTAAATATACATACTTTTCTATACTATATATAATAATTAATAATATATAATATTATGAAGAAGTAAAGTTTGTGTGTTTCTTAAATTGTAAGGGGTAATTTCGGGATCTATTGAACCGATTTTTAAAATTCTTTCACCAATAGAAAGCCACATTATTGCCGAGTGTCATAGGCTATGTAAAAAAAGGATTGTTAACATTATGCCCAACGAAGTGGTGACGGGTCAGCTAGTGCTACTATATTAGGCATAATTTCTAATGTAAATAATTAAAACAACTTCCAAGTATGGATAAAATTTAGCTATTAAGCTATTATTCCTATAAGTGGTTTTAAACGAATGACTATGTCGACACCGTATATATCTACATAAACCATTACGACATGTAAAGTAGACTTGGTGCTTAGAGAACCTAATTTTTTAATCATGCAAGAACATAATATAGTTGTGTTTAAAATAATTTCTGTCCATAGCAACCCCGATCATAAATAAGGATGATTTATATTCTTGCGTGTGTATGAAATTACGAAGCATTGATATGAGCTACATAAACCTCAATTTATTAAATCGGTCTTACCCATATATTATAAATATGCCAACAGATTAAACCGTAATATAGGTAATAAAAGACGTATAATACACACCTAGATATATGTTAAAAAACACGTCGTAGCTAATGCCTTTTTAATATTTTCTTACCTCGAACAGTTGATAAGATAGTTCGTACGTTAAGTCAGTGTTGCTACACGCGTGGGCAGCGACCTCTCCTTGCCGGCCGTGGTAAATGCCATGGTCCGCGACGAGAGGTCGTGGCAGGCGGTTCTCTCCTTCTGCGAAACAGTTATGTTGCAGAAGGAGAGGGCGGAAAGGATCCGGGAGGGCGACCCGCTCTCGGATCCTATCCGTCGAAGGAGGCGAGGGCGGAGAAGGAGGGCGTACCAAAGCGACCTCCTCCTCCAGCCCTAGTGGGGGTCCCGGGCGGCGTAGACGGGGGTCGCGTCGCCCACGAAATGGGGCTCCTGCGCCTGTTGTGGTGTGTCTGGTGTTCCGGGCACACCACGACGTGGAGGGGGCGGGACAGATAGCTCTTCCTGTCTCGCCCCACTGGAGGAGGCGGCCGCATCGCTAAGCGGCCGCCGGCGCCTGGCGGGCCTGCGGACGATTGCTTCGTGCGTCCTCGGCAGGTCCGCCCCCCGAAAGGGTGCGCGACGGAACACCGGTGGGTTTTAGTCGGTAGGGCCCTTCTGGCGAGTCCGACATAACCGCCTCCTTCTCCCCCGAGGAGGACGCGGTATCCGTAAGTGGATTTCCCCCCGTCAAAAAAAAAAAAAAAAAAAAAGTGTTGCTACACGCATTTCTATTAAAAAAATATGTTTATTGGAGTTATCACTACAATAGTCCATAATCAACGTATAAACTAACATTCAATGCAAACATATCTTTATTATTTTAATAAAATTACGTTTGTTTCATAAATCGAATACAGTTTATTGTATTGATATACTTTCTAGATCTACACGATCTATTATTATAAAGGCAAAAGTTTGTGAGTGTGTATGTTTGTTACTTCTGCGTGTATTACCAGCTGAAGCAATTTTAATAAAATTTTGAATAGAGATAGACAACCTGGATTAACATAGCCTACGTTTTACTGGGGAAAAATGCACATTTTAATTTCCCTAATAAGCCGCGTCCGGCGTGTAACACAGCAGGGCATAACTAGTGTTATTATAAAAGCTTGTCGGCCACACCAGTTGCTAGTTAATTGATGTCCGGTTTTCCGATACCACGATAAACTAAAATTATGAGCCTATGTTTTATACTTTTGTTATTATCATTCGATATCAAACTTATTTAATCTTCATGTTCGTTAAAACGTTATCATCAAATGTTTTAAAAACGAAATCATGTTATAATTATTACGCATCTTTGTGTGATATGGAATCCTAGTTGTAGGTATCATTTTTGTACTGTAAATATTGTTTGTTTGTTCGAGACATTCCTAGAACTTCTCAAATGTTAATATACTCTTTGTCAATGATATGATCTTAAATAGATATGTTATAAGCGCCAAATTTTGAAGACGCAAAAGCATTCTAATTAGGACGTCTTACCTTTATGATTGGTTGCCGGTGCATTTACGCGCAACTGACTATCTCTTTTTTTCTTGTTGGTTTTATGATTTATCTCTTTTCTATCGTTTTGACTTGTAGGTTTTTTTTTATTCTATGAAGTGGTGAGACGAGCTGGACGTTCTCCTGATGGTAAGAGAAACGCCAGCCCATAACCATTGCAGTGCTACCCAGAACTTTGCTCCGGGCAGGAGTGCGCTACATCGACGCTCCCCACTTTGAGTCATTAGATGTTAAGACTCATAAGCCCAGTAATCTCGCTGGCTACAGTGCTCAGGCGGTTGAATGTCTGGCACTGTGGGGGTACCCACCCAGTCGGTCTCTTGCGAAAGAGACCTACCCCCGACAGAATGTGTGCTGCTGTTGTTGTGCGGAACACTTTTCGGTTGATTTGTATGGGTATAACATATCTATTATATAATATCATTGCACTTTGTATAAACATTGTTAATAATAATATCCTGTGTGATAAATATTTGATACTACAGAAGCTAGTTCTAATATTCTCCACAAGTAAGATATGTTACAACATTGTCTAATACATACATACAGTCAGTTTTTATCTTTAAATATGAAAATATACGTCTATTAATTATTGTATCACGAAATGGCGACGTAGTTTGTTGCAATTCTCTGATCTATTCTGCTTAAAATCAAGATTAATTATATACTATAGGTATGCCTGATATGAGTCAAACAAACTATTAAATCGCAACAACCACTGTGTAGAGTATTAATTCTATATCCTAATACATATTGAGAAATAACTTGCGCTCTCAGACTTTTGTCAAATGGTATTTTTTTAATGCTGGTTTATCGTTCATTTGCATTATTTTTACAAAGAATTGTTTATCTAAACATTCGTGTAATAAATTGATTTCGTATAAGATATACTCAGCTATTATAAAAACATAATATGCGGTACTGATATATTGTGAAAGAATTTAAAAAATTAAATGATAAATCAATTACTTATACCGATACGATCTCTTGATTTAGTTGCCTATACACATTTTACTTGGTATATACATATTTTGAATACTATATACCTACCTAGTTAGGATAAGTATTTGAGTATCTACCTAGTGTTAGAGTTTTTTTTAATTAACAAATCCTTGCTTTAGGTTTCTCGTGTAAAATATACATCAATCACTGTATAAGGAAAAAATGATTGAATATTTTGGAAATGTCAATTTTGTATCTCATTAGAAAAATGCAAATAGTCACGGCCTTGTCTATACTAATATTATAAAGAAGTAAAGTTTGTGTGTTATCTACTAAACCGATTTTAAAAATTCTTTCACAAATTGCCACATTATTGTCATAGGCTATAAAAAAACGATTGTTAACATAATGCCCAACGAAGTGGGCACGGGTCAGCTAGTTGCTTTTTATAATTTTAATTAATCAAAAATATTTTTCTATGTAATAAAATATATTTTTTTATAATAAACAATGGACAACTTTTGAACGTATTTACGTTTGCAAGAGATCCTAAATTTAAAATATTAGGAATCTATGTTCTAGAAGTACAATTGTATGTTAACATATCTATGTATACACTATAATTGATTTCATTCTTCACTAATATTAAGTAAGTCCTTTTTTAGTATTATTAATTCTAACTCCCACAATCGTGTTACGCACCGTACACCTTAGTCCGGTCCAATATCGTTATCGGACCCGCGTAATTTGAAAATCTACATCTATAATATAAAAATGAATCGCCTAATTAATAGAATATTCCTTGAAGTATGAGGATGGTTATGGAACAAAGAAAGAAAAGGGTAGGTGTAGGATAGGTATGAAGTAACTTCAGGATAGGTACAGCGTGTAGGGCCACATAGAATATATCATGTATTGTATATGTCATATATGGCTAATAGCACTTCCGGTAACCGGCAAAAAATTCGGATCAGGCTAATGTGAGGGGTGTCACTGTGAAATTGAAACATAATGTCATTTATTTTTTACGCAGAAACAAGTATTATTTGAAGCGTAAAACACGAATACTGTAAGGTCTCTTTCCGTGAATTAGCGGACCATTTGCGTCTAACCAATGGGTTTTTAAAGGGTGAATTGTCTAATGTAAGTAACATTTTATCAATGTCCTCGAACGAACATATTGGTAAGATGTTACTGGGTGTATATAAAACAAGCGTAATCATTTAGATTTAAGATTTTATATGCAATAAATGTTTATTATATTGAACTGTGATTTTTATTATGCTCTTCCTATTACAACACTACTTTACCTTTCTAGAATCTGGACGTGTCAGAAGTACCTACCTATATCATATTCGCTTAATATATGAAAACCGAGCATTTTTACACTAGAAAAACTGTGAGACACAGCCAATTCCTCATTAAATTATGTGTCAAATGAGTACCATCCATTTATATATTTTAGGAGCAAAAGATACGGACGATGGTTAGCGAGCACCTCTGCACATGAACAGTCGCAAAGCAAAATACTTCATTACAGTGCTGCCGACCTTTAAATTAGGAAAAAAGGGCAGGGTGTGTGACAAAAGGGAATAAAGGGAAGCGGGAAGGGAAAATGGGCCCCGGTCCTCTCACATAGCACTACCTGATAACGCTTATTTATATGAGAGGTTAGTTGGTACCAACCTCCCATACCCATAGCTTTACCGCCTCCAAAAACCACAGCTAATAATAATTACAATATTAAATCAAAACACGATTACAAAATGGTTTATTCTAGAGCCAGGTAATAAATCTGAAGTATGTCAAAATAGCTAGCAGCATAATAAAGCATTGATCTAACCATGGTCAAACAAATGCTCAATGCAATGTACCTAATATGACATCACTTTTTCATACAATTATTATGAAAGCCACTAAACAAGAAGACATGTGTACATTCGGATTGCGATGTCTATTCAATATTTGTGAATATGATTGAGTCCATTATTAATTAGCCTTGACCTATTTGTGAAGAAACATTAATGCCTTGATAAAACTGACATATTGAATATTTTTGTTATTATTATCTACTTAATTAACAATCAGGCTAAACTCCATTAACAATATTTATTTATTTATGTAATAAAATATATCTATCGTTAAAGATATAGTCTATTACGACAGAGTAATTCATATTTTAAATCTATATAAAGCAACTGTAAACAACTTATTATTTTTTAAGAAACTCGCCCCCCCATTCCCTTAACCCAAAAGGAAATAATCCCGTTAACAAACGAGTTTTATGTCCATACTATAATAATGATAAATCATCATAATATATATTAGTACCTTAATTACTAGCTCGATTTTCTGTAATTAAATAGGGAGACAAATTATATAAGTAGTAAGTTATACACAGATTTATGGGTTCAGCTATAGGGCAGTTGCGAAGCATGATGCTATGTCGTCTTTAGACGTCTTTTTGAAGCTACAAAAAAGTGCCCGGGTATCTGTGTGAAGTCCAGAAGGCTTTTGTTCCTTTTCCCAAGTTTACTTAACTATGACCGAAGTTGGGCAGATAAGGGTGTCTCTACACTTTACGTTGCCTAAAAAGCTCTTGTTATATTAAGTTAGTAATGTTATAGTACATAATATTGTAAGTTCAGGCAAGTATCAATCTTAAACAATTTTTTTTGTGTCATCTTATAGTTATCTATATAAAAATAACCCTTATTTTTGTAGGTAATAAAACAATGACGAAAACAATTGCAACGTTGTTTAAGTAAAGTACCTATTTGGAATAAATACAAACTTATAATATATTTCAATAAAAACACAAAAACCGAACTACATCTTTAAAATATTCAGACTAGATAAATCAGAATTCCAACGTACAAACACTTGTTTAATATCAGTATTGAAAGTAGATTGATACCTACGTTCCAGAATTTAATTGCATACTTGTATATTACGGTCATAGGACAGTAATTACCCGACCGAATGGGGTAAACTCAAAACCTGAAAATAAATTAAATTTACGTAGTTGCATTTTTAATGAGCGTATCATTTGCATAAAATATGGTGTAGGTAGTAGGTGTATCTACGTGCGGGGCAAAGTACCTACGCCGGTAAGGAGCGTCTGCAAACCTTTTTTGTTTTTCACTGCAGCGAGTATGTCCCATTTTTGTAGCGAAACCGCACATAAAAGCCGTTTAATTTTATACTTTATGTGTCAGTAATAAAGTGTACCGAATATTTTATGTGAACAAGAAAGAAAAAATTACGCCGCTTCAGTTCTAAGCCTGAAGACTTTTTTATTTTTCCATACTTTTAGGAGTGTCGACGGCACACGAAAATCAGAATGTATAACATTATCTTTGTGCTGCAAGCTTCAAGCTTGCGATCTTCATATTTTGAAATGATATTGTTTCTAGATACCTACAGGTTATAATATCATAATTTTGTCTACAGGATTCGGATAGGTAGATATATAATTTGCTTTATTACAAAACTGTACTGAAATGATTAAATTCGATTGTTGTAACCTTTTTACGCTTTAACTACTTACTATTCCCATTTGGGTGATTAGTCTAAAGTAGACCCTTTTAAATTATATTCAGATAGCAGCTTTTGGGCTTGGGTAGGTAGGTATATAAAATAAGGGGTGAATTATGTAGAATTGCTTATATTTTTAATATAATTTTTATAACCAATTTGAAACGTTAAAATCCAATATTAGTTTATTTTTTATTGAAAATAAATTCAATAGATATACATATTTTTCATACATTTCCATAAATAAAAGAATCTTTAATAATATTCTTATAGATTCTTTAAGATGTCTAGGTACAGTAACTAGGTGTAACGTGAATATAAAAATTTTGTGTGAAAAAGCATTACGGCTGTTTGACATTTTAAGTAGCATATTCAAATTATGCAAGCAGACATCAATGTGGTCAAAGACAAAGGATCTGGGCTTAGCAATTGACCTTTTTCAAAATTTCGTACTCCTTTGACGTGTATTATGGGCGACCTAAAATCTAGCACCTACCTAATTTCTTCTTTTTCTGTTTCCATTCGGAACATGGTGCTTTTACGAGTTTTGGAAGGTTTTCTTAAGTGTACAAATATTATAAAAAGGAATAATTTGTTTGCATTAAATTGGTTTGGAAATCTGCTGGATGGATTCGAAAAATAATTTCATACTTTTAAAGCTACGATAGCCCCGAGTAACATAGGCTATGAATATTATATTTTCAGATAACAGGAATAGATTTTTACGCAGCAAGCCACCGGACTAAGATAGACATTCACAATTAAGAACAATAACAACTAAGCAATAAAAAAAGTCATCGGATATCAAGTGTCGTTTTAAGTTAGTAGGCAAATACTCGTATGTGATGCATAGTACTTATTAGAGGAAATAAAAGATTGTTATATGAAGGAAATGAAAAAATTGTGAAAGCCCTTAAGTACGGTAGAATGAACTTGATGGCTTGCTTAGGGTGGAATGGCCTTTGCGTTCTTAGGGATGTCACGTTTTAAAAATATTTATAATTATCACAGGTGTTCATTATGAATTGACAAAACAAATTTTCTTTATGAAATCTATAAGTGTTGAGATGTTTAGTAAAATGTGTGTTCATCAACTTTTGCAGTTGACTGTAGGTATATAAATTAATACACAATATAATTATCCATAGTTTATTACATAAATTATAGCCAAGCTTACACTTCCATTGTTCGTATCTAAACCGATTAAAAAAAATTAAACTGCCTAATTTTTATACTTTAATTATTTCTGTATACTATGTTAACGGGGATCGAACATCGCCTCAACAAAAATACGGCATGAAATAAACATGTGATTAATCCACAAAAATATGTAACAACGTATTTCTCATGCAATTTTATAAATTTAGACGATGTCCCCCGCACTCTACATATAAAAAAATCTTATAAATAAATCTAAGAATCACCCTATGAATTACAATTAATTAGGCTATGATTGGTGTTCTACAGTTTAACTATTCCATCGTCCGTCAATGATAAATG
>JADANM010005835.1:1891357-1907313 GCA_026213755.1 Eurema hecabe
ATAAGGTACGAGTATGGCTTCAAACCTTACAAAACGTAAAGTTTAGGACACGAATATATATATACCAATAACCGGTAAAATGCGTCACAGTCTCTGACTTGTTCAATCGTTGCGTTCTCTGTAAGAGGTAAGTGTAATCTAAGGCCAGGACCGGAAAATGCAGTACACAGATCGCGATCCTCAATCGAGATTAAACATTCCGAAAACAGTGTATACGTGCTCCGTGAACACCGAATGACCTTCCGCAAGTCACAAAACATGCACAAACTAATTTTAAGTCCACATTTGATTGAACGATGAATTATTATCCTTTGAATTTAAGCGAACGGTGGAAGCCGGTTTACAAAATTTCGAGACTTTGTCGCCTTAACCTTTGTCTAAAATTTATTTACAGATTTTGACTTACGAGACTTAAAGGTTGCCTTGCTTATTTGATTTTTTCTGTACAATTGAATTTTCTATACAAAATTGTTCCACACTTATGAATAACCCTCATACACAGTACTGATAAGCCAGAGCAACGTTGAATATTAATATCTGGACATAATATTATAAATACATTTATACGTATGAAGTGTTGTACGTAATGAATTTCTTAAAATTGTCTAAGAGGCGCATTTATTGCTTTTAGGCGTTAGAACATTATCAGAATAAAAATACAATATGAAATAACAGTTTCCATAATGTACGAGGCAATCAAAACAAATCGGTTTCGATAGTACATATTATAATACCATACAATTTCTCACACAAAAGCTGCAAGTATAAAAGGCCAAACTGTTTTACCGGACAGTAAACATTTTTTTAATAAATATATACATTAGCTAATGTATCAAAAATCTTTAATTTTAATTTACTCTATGATCTAGCTAACACTGTAAAACAATAGATGCTGTAAATACAATTTAAACATTTACTTATTTCAAATACGTATTTCCATTATTGCTATATGAACTATGAATTTTTGGTTTATGGGAATGTGGACAAAAAATGAGTGTATCTAACGAATATGACAATACTACAATAGCATATTATATAAAGAAATCGTCAATACACCGCTCTGTTTCTTATAAAATTATTGCACTATTCGAAGAATGCACTAAAGCACATCATAGCAGACACGAAATGCAAAAAAATAAGCCTATGTTGTTGAATATATTTATGTGAAACATTTATATTATAGCCAAATACGAATTTATACTGCCCAAATGGAAAGCCAATGGAAGACATCAATGTTAATTTAAACTATTTAATAATAAAAACTTTATCCGACTTGAAATACGTTTCATTTTTGTTGGAATCACAAGTATTAAGAACACTATCTGTTTCTTAAAAGTTTACAACTTCGAAGCATTGTGAATGGGCATGTGCTTTAAGAAACATTTGTATTCAGCTCAAAGAAACTGTTTTAAAGTAAATTCTTTTCATAGAACTTCGGTTATTATTCGTTCGAAATGTTTAAAAATACGTATAACGTTCACTGCGTCCAGAAATTTTAAAGATGGACGTAGATAAATTATTTTGAAACACAGATTCAATATTTTAAATTCTCTAATCTACTATTTAAGATTAATAATAACGTAACTTACAAACTGGTGTTAGGTAAAAATATCAAAAATAGCTGCACAAAAACTTAAAAATATCGTTGTCGTTTCATTACGAGCTAGGTACATATAATATAAATTAAAAAAAAATGTGCGTTCCAATTTGAAAAAAAAATATCAAATAAAACTCCAATTTAATCAAAATTAGAGCTTTGATTCAAACGAAAAGCAACTTTGATAGTAATACAAAGGGAAGTTGTTATATAAAAGTAGTATCACATATGTAAGGACCCTATAACACATACAAAATAGCTTCATATGTAAACAACATGGTAGTAAATGGGTAACTTAAAAATCGATTATTTTGCGCAAGGATAAACACGCGTCCAAACTAATTGGTACTCTCTTGTCTGTACTTATGTTATATCTAGAACCTTGCAATACCTGAATTTGTCGTGGAAACAACTAAATACATAAGACGATATCAAAGTTGCTTTGTGCATTTGTGATTATTTCCAGTCACGTGAACATAACCAATTATAAATAATAAGCACATACAAATATTCGCATCTGGCAAATAAAAAAATAAATAAAAATCGCATAGCTTTGATTTTCAGTTAATCGACCTTATGATGGTCGCACAGCATGTATAGAATATAAATTTCACAAAAAAGTCGATCATAATAAAGCTTATTAGGCGAAGCTCTTAAAACTATATTGGCAGTACAATGATATTCAATCTATAACTATTTTTTTAACTTTTATTCAATTAAAATGATTATAAATATACTTCAAACGTTACATACTTGATTAGATCTAATGGTGTCGTTGAAACAAAAGTTTTTACATATGACAGCATATTTAACCTACTTCGTGTCCTTGAATCACTGAGAGCTTAAATTATAATGTAAATAAAATCTCACTACTTCCTAATCCTCTATTAAACCTGGTAAGACAAATACATACATATGTAATGACAGATTCTAATATTCGAAACAATATTTCTTGATAGTCGCCTAGTCGAGATATTGCTAATTACTTGTTGCTTCTGTTGTGTCACACACCCATAAAAATGGTTTCACCTAAAATAACATTATGAGGACAAAACTCTAAAGTAATTTACACTAAATATTTCAGCCTTATATACACGCGAGTTACAAAATATGGACAATAAAGTAAAATAAAATAAATGCAATTGGTGTGGCAAGTATTAAAGTTAATTAAGTACTTCAATAAGATCACAATTTTTATAACCATTGGCAGGTGTGTTTACATAAATATTAAAACACAAAAACTGATACAGACATTAATATTATATGGCATTTCACCTCTATGTCACAAAATTTCACATATATTTTATGGCTATATCCCACCACAGCAAGATACTTATATGTCATAATTTTCACATATATGAAGATGCACATCTGAACAATGAAATTAGCTACCTACGATTAATTTATATTTTCCTTAAACAATTGCCATCGGAATGTCAATAGATTGGATACAATAAAATCTTATTTAGCCTATAATTTTTATCAAAACATTAGCAATTTTAAAATTTATAAATTATATTGGAAGTATAGATAAATATCTTTTAACATAAATTTATATAAATAAGATCACAAAATTATATTTCATTCACAAAACAAGTAACAATAATTAATCAATGTTTACTCATGTTAATTTAGAAACATTAACTTATACAATTTCACCTTGTCATTAGTCAATATAAATAGCTATTGTTTAAGTTAGTTATGGCAATGTGTTCGTTGTATGTATTTGAAGACAGCTGCTTAGAAGCTCTGTTTTAAGACTTTATCATCTTGAAATTAAAATTAGGCCTTTATTTCAGTGTCCTTGTCTTAGCTGCACTTATAGTTTAGGTAAAAGTATGATTAAAAAATATAAACACCATAATGACAATTTTCCACCTTTGTAGATGTCTATTATATAATATCTCTACCACTAGGACAGATTTTTAGAAAAATATACAAAATGCATTATTCTCATTATTATAAATCACTGTGTTTGAATCACTTTTCATTAGAAAACAACACTGCTTTTGAGATAGTTATTAGACGAGAAAGCCATAGGGGCCACTCACGCGAATTTGTGCACGCATACTTTGGACACTATTCATTATTTTCTTTTGATGACCAACCAGAGTGACTCCCAAAGAGGCCAGTTGGTGCACAGTGAGATCAACCACAGCATTCATATCAGTAATACCAGCTGCTCTAAATTTTTCAATGTATCTTGACATTTTTATGCATTCAAGCCATTCTTCAACTGAAGAGAATTGTATCAAGTCTGGTGTGTCTCCAGCTAAGGGATCTGTTGACCTGTTCTGGGCAATCTTTCTCAAGGTATCAGGACAGCGTATGAGCTTATCAAGGGTTTTCACAATGCTAGCAAATGTAGGCCGATGTGTGCGCTCTTTTTGCCAGCAATCTAACATTAGTTGATAAACTGCCTCTGGGCAATCCATTGGAGCTGGGAGACGATAGCCTTTCTCTATAGATTTTATCACATCCTGGTTGCTCCAGTTCCAGTATGGTCTTTCACCAAAACTCATAACCTCCCAACAGACGATTCCCATAGACCACACATCACTTGCAGAAGTGAATTTCCTAAATGCGATTGCCTCAGGAGCGGTCCATCGGACTGGAATTTTTCCACCGCGCGTTGTGTATGCTCCATCAGCTGTAGATTCGATTTCTCGCGATAAACCAAAATCAGCTATTTTACAAACCAGTTGTGAATTTACTAGTACATTACGAGCTGCAAGATCGCGATGTATGTAATTCATCTCGGAAAGATATTGCATTCCTGTTGCTATTCCTCGGAGCATACCGACCAATTGCAGTACACGGAATTTACCATCATTGGCTCGCAGGAAAGTGTCAAGAGAACCATTCTCCATGAATTCTGTAATGATCATGATAGGATTACATTTTGTAACAACACCTTGTAAAAATATAACATTTGGGTGTTCAAATTGACCCATGATGGATGCTTCGGCAAGAAAATCTCGGCGTGCTCTTTCAGTGGAACCAGGCTTCAAAGTTTTTATGGCTACATCTATTTCTTGACCACATGCTGGTAATTTCAATTTTCCGCGGCAGACATCACCAAATTCGCCTCCACCTATAATTGCTTCAATAGTGATACATGATGCATCAATTTCTCGAGCGAATTCCCGAACTGCTTGATTAGGGTCTTCATATGTGTGTGGATCAATGTAAGTTCTTGAGCTGGTACCAGCAAAGAGTGGTGTTGTTGCATTACTACTTGTCTTTGTTGGTCTATCTGGGCCTGTATACACTTCACCATTTCTGTAGTTAAGTGCATTACAATCACTTGGTTGTTTTTTGTCACATTCATCATCAGCCCTAGATCGTAAAAATAAAACTGTTGCAATAATAGCAACTACTGACAATACAACAACTGCAACCATTACACCAGCAACTAACCGCACTTGAGCACCTTCCTCTTCACCAACAAATGTAGGCTCCATTCCTGCACCAGTCCTTGCATAAACAATGCCACTTAATTCACCCCACCCTCGCTTCATTTTAGCTCTTACTCTTATACCATATTCAGTATCTCTTTTTAAACCTGTAATCATAACATGTGGCTCTTTTGTAATCTTAACTGTAACATTAGCACTTCTTTCATGATTATCTTTAGGGAAGCATTTAACTTCATAACTTTCAATTGTGTCATCTGGGTCAGTTAAATCAGTTGGTGGTGGATTCCAAGCAAGAGATAGCTTGTCATTTTCTACACTCACAATTCGAAGTTTTGATACCACACTCACTACAGATGCCTCAGTTACAGCAGTAATTTCAACTTTCTTTGGTACATCTCCAGTGAGTTCTGATACTCCATTTACTGCCAATACTTGAAATTTATATTCTGTTACTGGATCTAAGCCCATAATTGTCACTCTTGTATGGTTAAGTCCTGTAGCAGATGGTCGATACTCAACATTGGGGCCACAATTTGTGCAGTGTACTTCATATGTTACATCACTACGTCCGCCAGTTTTATGTGGTGGTTGCCAGGAAAGGGAGACAGAAAACTGATCAGCAAATGTGACAGTTAAATTGTCTGGAGCTGAAGGTGGTTGAGTACAGGGTACATTTTTAGGGTCTTTCTTAGCCCTAAAAAATCCAGGTACACATTTGCATTCAACTGAAGCAAAAGCTGTTGACTCAGAGTAGTCTGGGCATGGCATGCATGCATCATCACCTGTATGTGCTTTAAACTTGCCAGGTGCACATTTGTTGCAGACTTGATTTGTGTGGTCTGGTTCATAGCCACCCTTGCATTTACAAGAGCCACTTGGCAGGGTCCATTTGCCATCTCCCTTACACAAATATACTGGGGGTGACTCACCAGGGGCAGTTTCAGCATACTCAACACAAGTTCCATTAGCTTGTTCAATAACTGTCACCTCTCTACCTGTAGGTGTGGCAGGGAACCTAGCAAAGTTGATTGTAACTTCTGGACAAGTAATATAGTACACTTTCACTGCCAAAATTGAAATACAAGCTCCTTGATCTCTAAATGCAATGTAGACTCCTCTTTTTGTAACTGCTATACTTTTTACTTCTGTGTTGATGTCAACCTCAGAATTAGTATTGAATCTACCTTCACCAGCTGCTATTCTGCCAACCAATTTATAACTCTCAGGCTCCCATGGCGGTTGTTCTCGGGTCGCCACATCGAATTCGTAATACAACAAGCTGAAGGTTTCCTTACAGCTGAGGGCATTTCCAGGGAATAATGAACAATCACGAATTGTAAATTTAATCTCGATGTAAATACGATTAGCATTTCTTCTTTCGATAAACGGAGTCCATAACCAATTATTTACGTTATGGTGCGCGACATCACAGACAACGTAAGATCGCCAATTTATTTGTTTCTCGAAATTCGTGTAGGATTCTTCAAGCCACCCAGGCGTGCTGGCTTGAGGGCCATAAGGAAATCGAGTCCATCCGAGTGTATTTTCAGTCGTTGTGTCAAGGAGCATAACTTGATCGCCTTGTACGCTTATAGCGGCGATAACCGCGGCCGCCACCGCTACGTGAAACCACATCATCTCGACGACATAACAATAAAAACACCAAGAACGACACTAATCACGACGTTAAAATAAAAATTACAAAATCCAACTACATATTCATAAATAAGTCACAGTTTCATGAGTTCTCAGCACTTCGAGTTAACACTTCACTTTGTCGGGAATAAAAGACGAGACGGCCCCGTCATTTCGCCAATGCAATGTATTGTATATGAACGAGTTTAAAAAAGGACTAGCCCAGTTTGTGAACACAAAAACTATACTAAAATGTTTTTAAATTGTTTTTCCAGCAATTTACACTTGTTTATAACATTCTTTTATGTGAAAATTCGCGATTTTAATTTCTATTGATCCCGTTCCACACAGACGAAAACTCACTTTCTTGACATGGACGCGCAGGAATTTTGAATGTTGCCAGGTTTGATAAACATAAATACAAAGATCGTCTCGGACTTGCAGCGGTGTTACCATATGAAACAGAAAAATGCATATTTCTCTATGAAAGAGAATGAAAAAAACCTATTATCTAAAAATTACATACCATATTTTTTTTATTTCTAAGTATTTATATACATATTGTATAACTTTTATTTTACTAGGTATTGATGAATACATTTTTAGCGGTAATGTGATATGTATATACAATGCACATTTTAATTATATTTATATATTTTGAAATTTATCATCGTTATTAGAAGGGAGTAGGAACTAAGTCATGAAATATCTTGAGAAAAGAATATAGGTATCTAAATTTTCTTCAGGTATCTATTTATATTCATACTGGTTTGTTGTTAAAAAACAATAAACGTAGCGCCAAAAATAGCAATTTTTTTAATCATTTTAACTTTTTTAATTAATCCTAATACTAATTAACTATCTACATTAAACAAAACATTAATCTGTCCTCTCAAGCTGGGTCTTCGCAGTGTGTCTTAACATGAGTTCTTTTATGACAATAATCAAATGCTTGTTGTTATTAGAGAAGGAGGAACCAAAATATATTAAGAAATACAAAAACATTTTTACAACCTCAATATATATTTTACATTTTACATCCACATTTAAAATATGTACCATAGCTTGTATGTACATTTTTTTTATCATTATTTACAATTTTAATAATATTCGTACACTTATACAGTTGAATAGTTTTATGTGAATAATTTTTCAGACCTTATTTTCTGGTTAAGCTCTTCTAAGTTACTGAAAAAAAACTTCTGATTTACTTCTTTTAAATGTTCCGTCTTTTCAGTAACCAAGACAGCTTGCCATCCAGCCGATTTAGCTCCTTGATAGTCCTTCTCTAAATCATCTCCTATATGAAGACATTCTTCAGATAAAACATTCATATCACTTTTCTTCATAGCAATTTCAAATATTCTCTTATCTGGTTTACTATATCCAGCCTCATATGATGTCAATACAAACTTAAAATAGGACTTAAGATTCATGTTCAATAATATTGTATGTAAACGTGGATCAAAGTTTGATATGACACCTATTGTTATTTTATGCTCCTGAAAATATTTCACAAGCTCAATAGTATCTGGAGCGAGACACCAACATTTAGACGACTTGTAGTCCTCAATAAGTTTGCAAGCTATATTATTTTTAAGCTTCATATCATTTATTTGTCCATCAAACGAGCCAGATACTACTTTCTTCCACCAATTCTCCCACTGAATAGATTCTTTCCCAAAATTAGGATGTTCTCTTGTAACAGATTTATAATTTTTTAAAAACTGTTCTTTAATTCTATCTTTGTTGACTTCTTGTCCATAGTCAAGGGCCACTTTTGCATAGTACTCCCATGGTGATACACAGAATTTTAATAGAGTGTTTGTTGCATCAAAAGTTACTAGTTTGATTTTATTTTGAAACATTATGATCACAGAAAAGTAAATACAGTTAAATAATCACATTGTTTGTATTTATACCAACTACATATTTCGTTTATGTTATACATTAAATCATGATACATTTGCTTGTAAACCTTTTATTATTCATTACATCACTGTTTGGCATTTTCCATATGATCTTTTATAGAGGTAGAACACACTTCATATTTACGTTTATGTTTCATATATAACTTATAAGTACATAGTTATGTGTGTTGAAAAATTTCCAAATAGTCTTTAGTCTATACTTTACTCTACAAAGAGAATGTAATCACTACGTTTTACTAGATACTGTTCTTAGTCTAAAGTAATTTACAAGATCTATGTTGCTTTTAATTACACTTTTATTTATCGTGGGTATGAAGGGTTTAAATTATAAATATATATTATTTACTTATTTAACATTCAATTAAAATTATTTGTTTCGGTGAGAAAATAATAAAATAATGAGTGTTAATTAAAAAATGTTTTTCAAATATTATGTCTTATTGCCTTCGGCTTTTCTTATTTTAGCTTTCGAATTTCGTGATTCGCGACTCGTGTTTTAACCTATAGAGTATAGTGTTTTGACTTTTGACTTTTGAGTTTTGACTATTGACAATTGACATTGATTTTATTATTTTTAAACATATTATAAACCGTAGACGATAAAATAAAAAATGTATTTTTGAATCGGTATGTAGGTTTTGGCGGGAATCGTGCGGCGTCTATATGTGGTCTCGATTGAATATTCCTTTTTTGGTGCATAAAGTGACTTAATGTATGATTATGATAGTGTATCATGCAGTAAACTAGCTAAGTCCAAGAAATGAATAATTCATTTGAGAGCGCTTAGTAGCGCCGTTCCGATTGCTCCAAGATTCGTCGAGGTTCTTCGTAAAGCTCACTATCACTTTACGAAAGGCAGAAATAAACGACTAACTGACTCGACTAAAGACGACTTGATGACGATTTTACTTGACTCATATCGACTTTTATCTTGACCAAGTTGCCTCTTATTACATATTATTATTTACATAAAACTAAACGCTAATGCCATAATATAAGAAAGAAAGAATCGGTATGTATGTAACTACCTCTGTCTAGTGAACCATTGAATTCATGGTTATTGTATATAACGTACTTTTAAATCTATAAAGAAAAAACATGAATATGAAAATATGAATCTGGAATCCTACTAAAGGATTTATAAATAAAAGGTTTTTTGAATCTGTTTTTTTTACATTGAACATAATAATCGAATATTTGCTATTCGAATTTCCTAGAATCTATGACTTTTATTTTTTCATCTTTATGTCAAAATTTGAAGTATGAAAACACTTCGATCACATTTGATTGTAATATTCTAGTATTCTACAACTGAAAACTTTTGTTGTGTTTTAACTTGGAGATTTCAATTTCTAGCATTTACGAGTCTAGAAGAGGTGTTCTTAAAATACTGTGTTATTTATTTGTGTATTCTCTTTGTACTGCTAATAAAATGGTTTACGTAAATAAAGGTAAGTGTTCAGTTACACTAATAAATTCAGGAAATGGGAATACAATCGAAGGATGGCCACGTCAGTTTTTGTGTAGGCGAAAAAGTTAATAACATTCTATGTTGTAATTTTTCCTGAGATTTTACGACATATATATAAGTCTGCTAAGTCCGGGCTTTATGTACCATGACTAAGTTGCTATTTTGCCCTTACATTATGATTTAATAATAATATAATTTACTGTGATGATGAGTAAAGAGTGTTTATTGTGACATCATGTAATATAGAACATTCTTGAAAGTAGGTCACCTACTTGATACATTGATTACAAGTCATAAAAGTCTATAATATTAACCATTTTATTGGTAATTATATATTCATATACTTGAGCAATCAATTTGGTGTTTACTAAATTTCGTTTTAAATCTCATAATAAGTATTGAAAGATCTCAGAATCCTCAAATTTATCTAAGTAGGAACAATACATGAACATAGATTTAGATACAATCTACAATCAATAACATGTATCTACATTATAGATGGAACTGTTACACAAAAGGCACCGTTTACATCCTTCAAGTGGTTTTGGGGAATTATCTACTTCTTTTATTATCTGTAAGTAGTAAATGCCACAAATATAATATTATCTAGTATCTTTAATATCTATTTCTCCATAGGTGGGAAAAGAATGCACTACTAACTTATATTTATAAACTTACTTCTAAAAGATCTTGTATTTGCATTAAAAGAATTGAACTATCTATTGTTTCTTTCATCATTTTGATATAACTGTCATTTTGAATTTCACTGTGAAAAACCTTATCGTGCTGTACTGTTAGTTCATATGATAAATTTTTAATCATTTCTATAGCTTTCAGACGTTAATCAACCCAAACTTCAATAAACACGGAGATAAATATGTCACCGACTACCGACCACCAGGCAGTGGGTATGTATATTCACAATTGTATATTCTAAATTTCTATGTAACTTATATTATAAGTAGCTGACCCGGCAGGCTTGGTACTGCCTCAATAGATAAAATATATTGATAGATTGAATTAGGACTTTGTGCCATGGTAATAAGGTTTATAATTGATTTTAAATCATTTGTATGGGAAATAAGAAAGGGCTTTGGTTTTCCCTGCAAGTTTTTGAAATTTTTACTTTTTTATCCTTTCCTATACCTCCACCAACATTCCAAGATCAAGGTAAAAGGAATCCGTTCAGCTGTTCTTAAGTTATAGTGAGAATAAAGAAGAGCAATTCATTTTTATAAATATAGATGTGAAACGTCATGAGAATTGTTGTTTGATTATTTGAGACTCTTACACATTGAAGAACTGAATCGATTTGTCTAATTTTTTGTATTCTCATATAGTTTCAATAGAGACAAAACAATATTAAAATACAAAAAGAAAAATACATACAGTCAAAACTGTAATTATGTGTGTGAGAATATCTTATGTATTCATTTGGGACTTATCTTTAGTCCAGGGTTAAATTTGTGTCAACAACTATATTGTAAGATATCTTAAAGATATAAAAAAAAGAAAAATAATTTATTTACATCACATCTATATATATAAAAGAAAGTCGTCTTAGTTACACCATTTATGACTTGATAACGGCTCAACTGATTTGGCTGAAAATTGGTGGGGATGTAGCTTAGAACCAGGAGAAGGACATAGGATACTTTTTATCTTTATTTTTATGAAAGTAAACGCGAACGGAGTCGCGGGCAACAACCAGTAATGTATAAAGAAGACTTTTTTCAATTAAAATAAATTACAATTCGTAACACTCCAAGTTTGTTTATACAAAATATTGTTGATATTCTCACTTGGTTTATCCTTGCCCAAGTCAAATGTATAATATATTATGATCTATACAAATATTATAATGAATAATTTGTTTGTTTGATAAATTGTAAGAGTAATCTCGGGATCTACTGAACCAATATTATAAGTTCTTTCACAAAAGAAAGCCAATAATGCCGAGTGTCATAGGCTATATAAAAAACCGAAAAGGATAATTAACATTATGCCCAACGAAGTGGGCACTGGTCAGCTAGTTTTATTATAAAATTAAACGCGATTCGTAAATCCAAGCCCATATATTTAAAAAGGGTCGGCAAACCACTTCAAAGCTATCAAGCTCTGCGAGCGTTGGTTGGCGATTACCACTTTTCACCACTATGTTATTAAAACACATAAAGTATAATAAAAAAAATATATCTGGTTATTTAAACTTTCAGGCCACCAAAGCCTCCATCAAGGAAATTCGGTGGATTCGGCCCATCGTCATCGGGACCAGCACCTCCCCCCATGGGCGGCGGCTGTGGGTGTGGTTAATGTATGTTTTTCTATAACAATATCAAGTTTCACAACTTTAAGGAAGTTAGAAGTAAAGGCTAAATAAGCAACATAAGATACATTGAAGTAAGTCTAAGGGCTATATTCACCGGGTTGCCGTTACCAACAAAATGTTAAAAGAGTCACTCATCTGATGTCCATTTGGTTGCGCAGAGCTGTATATATTTTGTTGGTAGCGGCGACTGGTTGCGTCGCCATGGTGTCTGCGTGAAATATAGCACTAATACAATATGTAATACAAAATGTCTATAAAATTGATTGGAATGGAACATATGAATTAAAGTTGTGAAACATGTTTAATTATGTTAAAGATAATATTACAATAATTCCTCCTAAGTTTTAATATTAATGATAGGTATGTGTCTAGAAAATTAACAGTGGTGTATTTAAAGAACTATAAGAAATATTGTTATTATTGATGTATCTTAATTTTTAATGGTCTAAAATTTTATATACTAGGCAAATTTCAAATGTATAAGGTGAATTTGTTTGTACTTATAAAACAATGTACATTGCCTGGTGACTAATATTAAACATTAATATTTGAAAAGAGAATATCAACTCCTAAATTGGCCAATTTGGTTTAAAGCGGTCTCTTGCTCATACACTCTCTAATCGGTGTGCGAAAGGGATAACGCTCTATGAAGACGAAATAAGCAGGTTCTCAAGTAAAAATATGAATGTGTATTATTTTATGCCAGTATGTAAGTATTGAGAAACATTGGCATTTTAGATCTGTATTTTTGGCAACACAGTTGAGGAAATAAATACATCTTATAAGACATTATATGAAGTAATAAAATGTGTCTACACTAATTACAAACTACAGGTTTCTTAACAGGAAAATATGAATGCCTTTGTTTTGAAAAACTCAGCATACAATTTTATTTGTTATAAACGTGTACAAATACATATATATAAAAAAATATTTTGATTTATTTTTCATATTAATAATAGTTTTAATTTTAAATGTAATATAATCAATGGAAAATAAAACTACTAAATAAATGCAAGTGCTTTATTTAAAACTCGTGTTCATTTTAGCGTGCAATATTTTTTAAATAGTTTATAATTCTTATATAATATTCTAAATAAATATTATGTATCATATTTTTATAATGAAATTTGTTTGGTACATACATAAGATATTGAGACTGAAGATTAACAGCAGTATAGAACCTTAGTTTAAAAGAATGCTAAGATATACAAATAATTATGTCATCGTACAATTGCATAATACTGCGTATGAACATTTTAAACAATATTTACTATCTCGCTATATATTTTCGGTCTCAATCTTTTGGAAGTTGATAATTTGACGATCTTTATATTATAATCTGTCAGTTTTTATGATTTTACGATTATATTAATATAATATCTATTTTTAACCGGGCATAATGTTAACAATCCTTTTTTAATATAGCCTATGACGTATAATGATGTGGCTTTCTATTGGTGAAAGAATTTTTTAGAAGGTTCAGTGGATCCCGTAATTACCCCTAACAATTTAACAAACACACAAACTTAACTTTTTATAATATTAGTATAGATTGATAATTGACTTGTGGTAAGGATTATTATAATATATATCTTAACTATTTATTTCAAACTATTGTATAAACTTTGATGATTGTATAACAATAAATAATGTTTACCATTTGTATACTAACCTGTAGGTTTATGATATTACGAACGTATTAATAATCATATTCTTTCATAGAAACTTTGAATCACTATAATTTTTTTGAACATCTCATGAATTATATATAAATCCATTGCCTAGATTTAAAATCTAAGTAAACATAGGACATAAGGACAGATAGTGAGGACTTTATTTTATACTTTAAAGTAATAATTCTTCTAAAGATTATATAACTGTATAAAATTGCTTATAACTAAAATATGTTACTAATAGCTAGTTATAAATTCATATTTAATGAAACATGTATGTAGTATAATCTCACACTAAAATTATCACAATTGTTATACTGTTGTAAAATATGTTATAATAAGGCACTCAGCTAGCGTACTAATTGTATCATTTAACTATAGATGTCGCCCGTATACCCGAAACCACGAACTGTAACGAAATATGTACCTATCATGTTGAAATCCGTAGTTTCAGGTGCGCGTTCGAACAAAAAACAGACAGATTTAAACACTAGTCTAAAGTCTAAAAAGGGGCATTACCACAAATCTACTTTAGTATGATTTTTTTTGTATAAGTTGTAAAAATAAGGATCGCTCGATGGCAAAACAATTCTTAATATGTAAGGTCTTTTGTTTGAATAAAAAAAACCCGAATCTGATCTCTAAAGTTAGTCTTTCAGGTTTTATAAATCCGGCATTGTACGGCCGTAACTTCGACAAATGAGATGCTTAGATTAGATTTTGATAATTTTTTCGATTATAGTTTGAAATTCATAGCACGAATGAAATTAAAAAACATTGCTTGTACATACGCTGTTGTAACTGATTTGTGGTTCCCCCTTAGTACCAGATCTAAAAGGAATAAGTTGCTTATTTCCCAATATTGGTGAAACGTATTGGCAAAATGGCGACCGGCTCCGATGCGTTCGGTTTGTTGATGTAAATGTTCCATGTCATTTCACGTAAGTCGAATACACCTGGAAAAAATGTAACTTATCAATAGATTTAAATTTATTTTTTAATGAAATTCGTTATGGAAATAGTCAAGTTTGGGAAGTACATATTGGGAGAATCGTAACATAAACAAAGTTTTTATTTTTATTCGAAGTTTTTCAAAAACTACATCGAAACATGTCAAAATTGACGTTCTTTAATTATAATAAAAATACAAATTTAAAATATTAAAAATTTCTTACAAATAAATAAATAATTATTTCAAGACACTTATTACAGCGCCATCTAGTCACACGCAAGCAGAGCTTGTGTGATGGCACATACTTTTGTTTTGTAAATACATACATACATAATACAGAGCAACACCCAGACCCCAGAAAGATAATTACAAATCTTTAATTACTATAAAATACATACCAGCGGCAATAGTTTTGATGATGGAGTCCTCCTTTTCTTGGAAGACGTGGAAGTCTTGTCTAGAGGTATCAGAGAGGATGTCTTGAAGGTCTTCTCTTGTCTTTGGTGTAGGATGCTTGTAAATAGCTTCAAGACGAGCGTTGCTGCTGTCTATGATCGGACCATCTACTTCTTTCAGTTGTAGACGTAGATATCTATGACCAGAGATAATAGAGTTAGAACTGTCAGAAAAACTTTGAGCGAGTTTGTCCTTACTTACGGTAATTAAACTTTAAAATTAGCCTTTTTGTATAGATGAGAAACCAGAGAAAAAATATCTCTAAGTACCTACACAAACACGAACTCTTAGAGTTTATCACTAGGAGAAAAGAAATACATATTATGTATTGATTTAATCTAGCGTTGTGAAGAGAAATGGGATACTAATAATTATTTTTATAGCAAATTAGAGAAATCGAGATGAACTTTCAAAATTGCAAGGGATAGTGAATCAGTTTTTCTTTAAGTATTTTGTGTTAAGACACTCTAGTATTTTAAACGCAAATATT
>JADANM010005835.1:1912536-1973804 GCA_026213755.1 Eurema hecabe
ATCAGACCTTCACTAGCCTTGAAATTAAGTAAACAAAATTTTCAGAAAGATTCTCCTTATTATTCCTGAAAGTATAGCAAAGATTCAATTTGATTTTGGATAAAAATTATAGCAAAGATTACAAAGAAGTCGGATTAGTTACACTACTTAAAAATTGAAAAGGGCTTCTACAGTTTTGACGATTTAAAGATGAAAATTTTTAGTATATGTTAGTATTAGAAAGTGCTGAGTTAAAAATAATAATAATATTAGACTCCTCCTTATTAAGTACAATTAAAAAATTATAATACATAATAAACAATGAAAAACAATCGCAGGCATTAAACATATTTCGTAGGTACGATTAGAAGCATCAACCATGGCGTAAGGTCACCATAAAAACGATTATTTAATTATATTATACATTATATTTCTTTATACATCCTTGTTAATATTATATGTATAACAAAAAGCAGTGGTCTGGTAGTAACATTTAAGGTCAAGTGGTTATCAGTTTTGGGTAGAATTCGCAAAGCTTGCTGTCAAATCTACATTCTACAATGCCATTATTGTGGGGTAATACTAATAAAATACTCATTGGTATTAACGGTAGGAAACCATGCTTAAGAATGGAGCTATTCGTTTATCAATCAATACAGAAAATCGATCTACTTTTATTCCCTAATGAAATAATCCCCCTGGATATCAAAGAATATGTAGTTCATAATATCATTGGTGTTTGGTGTCGGGCCCCTATATTCTTACCACTCTTTTTTCCTTATCACCCTTTTTCCAGTTAAAAAGTAGCCTATGGCTCTAGACCAACAATGTACTAAATTACGTTATAATCGGTTCAATAGTTTTGGCGTGAAAGCGTAATAGACAGACAGACTTACTTTCGCATTTATAATATTAGTAGGGATTAAATTGAGTTACGATTTAACCGGAAAAATAATTAAACATAAATTAAATAAATATATACAATCATTTTGGAATTAATTATTCATATCAGATATGAATAGTTTATCTTATTTTATTATTTAAACGCTTGCATTCACATGTAATATACTGTTTTGTATATTTTTTAATACGTTTTCGTTTAAGGAAATGATGTCTAAATATAAAATTTAAAAGTACTGTTGGTATTTGCTTGACGAAATTATTCATTATTCAATTAAGATAACGAATCCATTTATAGTAATTCTTAATTAGGCATTTTAAGTTTTAATTCATAATATTATTATCGTATTGTTTTGAATATTTAAGCGCTTAATATCTTACTACTTTTATAAAATTGATAGCTATATCACGAGGATTTCCTCAAAAATTGTGATATTAATTAATGACAGATGTGGTTCTTTGCTATAAGGCGAGGCATCTGCTTCTACTTTCGAAATAGGACAGAAAAAAAATACGCTAAAACAGTTTAACTGATAAAATTAAACAACAAACATATTTATATCAAACGAAAGTTTTTAAATTAAACGCGAACGTTTCAAATTGCATTACATATTTCATACAAATAACTTGTGTGTATGAAAATGTATGTATCGTTAATTTTTTTTTCTTTCTATACAGAATTTTAATACAAACTCTTATCTATGACCTAAATTTACTAAGAAATCGGTGATTGAACTCTAATCTCCACATTTTGTCCGACTACCGAGATATTATTGTAACTAAATATTCTAAAAACAACACTTAAGATACGAAATATACATCGAGCAAAACAGTTCTATAAATAAATACTTTATTAATAAATGTTTATAAATATTTTTAAAGGGCATTTTAACAAAATGTACTTCCCTTTTGCAAGCAAATTATAGGCAGAGATATCATTATTTTTTTTTACGAAATTAATTTAAAAATAACACCGTCTTATTTTAAACATTGTAATCATTAGTCCATAACTCATTAAACACTATAAGCTGAAAAAATCAATTGAGAGATAGTTCAACCTTTGACTTCGCTGAGCTTTTTATAAAGCCACGGTGAACAACTATTTAATTATAAAACCCAACTAAATACGTACACAAATTGTTTTTAACACTATACGCAGTTATTTTACATAATCGCTTACCATTTCGCTCTTTCATGTCACGACCAAGGCCACCGACGTGTTTACAAATTCAAGATCAATTGTTAGTTTTTAATTTTATGTATTTTCCGCGGGCAAGTCGCGAATGATACTGGCAATATCAACAATGAACTGAGTGTAATATACTCCGATACCTCGAGTCGTCTAACCACGGTCAGACTCGAAAGAAATATTTTGAAGCCTTTTTGACTCGGGCATTCAAAACGCGCGCCAACTACGCCGGTATCCGCACTATTTTTTATATCATTAGTCATTACAGACAATGGTTAACTTCGTAAAGTATTTTAATTTGTATGGGAACCGTATTAACGAGGTTGACTATTTACCATTTATTCATGCAGGATTGTGTGTATAATGTAGGTAACTTAAGACACGACGGTTTAAAACATCGTGACCAAGACTGTTGTATTGGTTAGACTTGTTATTTATATAATCCAATAGCAAATAACATAGAACAGTTTCAATCCCGAAATAAGCTTAATAAAGAAATATTTTGACTTGGATATGATAGTTTTATTTCATTTAAAAACGTTGTGCATATGTGTGTTTTTGTAGTATAGTCGAGATAATTACCATGCCATAATTACGCGTAACATCACGTAAGACACAGACATTACACGTTTCTTGTGCTCAATCATCGATAATTACTTAATTAATATTGCTATATAGTCTAACAAATAAATGGAAAATTGTTTAAAATTGTCTTTTTGTAAGCTGAAGACAATAATATCTTACATCGAAGTAACAAACACGAATGAAGACAAATAGATTAGTCTATTAAATTCGTGCTAGTGACATAGTTGAAATTTTGAATGAAAAACAGTTATTATTATTGATTTATTTAGTGTAATAATTAACTGTAACCCAGAGAGGGACAACGGGTTATGTCGAGCTCAGTCTGAAAGTCAAAGGAGTTCCATCTCTGTAAAAACAATAATAAAATAATACACTCGGCTCAACTTGGGCGGCAAATTGAAATCGTGATCATAGACAAGCGGTGTCATGTTGTCAATTATAGATCATACAGCAGATTATCGTGACTTAAATAAGTATGAGTTTAAATACGTTCTACAAAGATTTTAATGTGTTATAGAGATCTATGCTGCTAATATAGAATCGTCATAGTGAAATTAATACACGTACCAAATTTTAAATTTAGGATTTTAAATTACGGGGTTGAGAAAAGGTGTAAAGTAATGCCGAGATACCTACATTGAACTTTTTATTATTTTTATGATGGTAATAAGGCTACTATTTACATGTGTGATTTATTACTTGTATGATTATTTGTACTTTTAAATTTAATAGTATATATGGCTTTATCCGTCTTGGGAGATGAGCCAGCAGGCGAAGTATATAGTAGTTAGTCAATTGTCAAATTTATAGATAATTAATTAAAATAATATAAATATGTTTGTATACTATTCCTTTGTGTTTTGCCCTAGCAACTAGCAACTACAGCAAACCCAGCCTGACAACTTTCTCGAATTCTCAACCTTCATTTTCTAATTAAAATACCGAGTTGCTTATTATTATTATTATCTAAGGAATAACCTTTATCTTTGCATTTTACTTTATAATCGACATTTATAGGCAATTAATTGTCTGGGTGGAGGTAATTAAAGGTGTCAAATCGAGGTCTAATGCCTATTAAATTCAACTTCAATTCCCTTATCAATTATACACAATTTTTTAGGTTAATCCTGTTTTTTACGTGGTAACACCATGTGGTTAAATAGACAGTACTGATGTATTATTATGGTTATCTTGTAGAAGTCACTATTAGTGGTTTAAACTTCGCATAGTTTCTTTATATCTCAGAGTTCAAGTTACCTACCCAATAAGCCCAATAAGCAAGTATGTACCTATTAAAAAATTATTCCTCCTTAAATGATTTAAAAAAATATCCGCGACAAAATATATATTATATAATAATAATTATAATAACTATATAATGCAATAACAACAGACATCAAACAAAGTCGTAAACAACAGCTAGTTAAAATAAATATTAGCTTCAAACCACAAAGCGACCGTGAAGTCGATAAAGGAAAATGAGAAAAATAGTCCATCGAGGATACCTGACAAGGATCCCTTGAGATCTCGTAAAGGTGAACATGCTTCTGTATTCATGCTAATTAGACGAGTTAGAAATTCTATGTTATCTATACACTATTATTGTAATATTGGAAATATTTTAAAGTTAAGAATAGACATTTAATAGTTTTGGCATTGCTTTTAATAGTTTTTTATTAGGTTAATATATTAAAGTTAAATTGAAATTTTAGTTTTCTTTAGTGTAAAATAAAAGTTAGATAAATGATGATGCTATATATAAGCTGTTATAAATAAGTTGCTAAAGAATTTTCGTAAGTATTCATAAAGAATCGGTTAAAGGTCTTGTCTCATTAGAGCCACATTTTTTGTCCTCGGAAAAAAAATTAGAGCCACCCGACACTCACTCCGCACCGCCTCGCCTCTAGTGGTTTGTAGTCTTGTTATGGGTTTGTATGGATATGCGCTCACTACATTAACTACCTTAAATCTAGTCAGTCAATATAGCCATGGAAAAAAGGACGAGTTATTATCTGGGTTAAAACTATCACAATAATTTAATACACGTAGTGGCGTTGTCGTCTAGTAAATAATAATCAGTTTTCCGCGAAATATAGCAAATTGAGATACTTACATTCCATAGAGATACAATAATATGTTCATAGACTCGTCTTCTTTATAGAAGACTAGTTCATAAAACAAAATGTAAGCATTACATACTACATAGTGTAAATCGAAATGGCTTTCCCCTGTCAATTTACATTTGGTTTTTTTTTTCAGAAAGTGTGATTCTAAAGGAAGTTACTAGTAGCACTGCTAGTAACAAATGAATAACTATCTTTTCATAGGATTTAGTATACTCGTACATACATAAGAACTACGTACTATCCTTGTATCGATTATATTATGAATAGAAATATGAAGTATCATTTGTTTTAAAACTGTATATGCATGGTATTTACCTGATGATGTTCTATCAAAACCGGTTGTAGTTTTGTAATTTAAATGATTCAAACTTGTAGAACAAGTAAGTTTGTTTTTTAAATATAAAATGCAGTTCCATCAAGATGTATCAGGATACTATTTGAAGTATATCTTCATCGGAAAAATCTATATTGTAAATGTTTCTCTCCTTCTAATAACTTCTATTTAAAAACACATTTAGATAAAATATTTTGTAATTGTTTTCCAAAGGAACATCTACAGTTTTCATATTATATGTTACACGAAATAGATTAATTATTAACCAGAACTTCACAGATTAAAACGAAAGGATTAATTCACAAAGGTTTAATATTGAAACGGTACGACGTCGCAAAAAGTCATAGGATTTATATTGTTTGCTTTATTCATAGATCTCTTTGACTGGATTTACTTAACCGATTTGAAACGTAACGTCTGCCTGTAATGCTAGGTTTACAAGTGTGCCACGCAGCCCGGGAAGCAGCCTGGCAAGCAGCACGGCGAGTAGCCTGGAGGGGGCCACGCCAAACACGCCTTTGATGTGCCAAAAAACCGACTCTCGTCAGGTTCACGGCAAGCACACGCACGTGCACATTCAAACGTTCACACGCTCGTGCTTGTGTTTGTGCCCACTGTATGTCGTTTTGAACGCGAGCGTGTAAACGCGGTATAAAAGTTTGTAACAAATGTGCATTTAATAAAGGACGAGAGAAATCCCTCGTTGATTGACTTTTGTATAAATTGATTCGGATTTAATTCCTTTTAGAGATTTTTACAAAAATACAGGAATTTTATATTATGGTTTTATGTTACCTGGCTAAACACGTGTGTTTTTCTCTCACGATATAGGATGTGGGTAAAATGTTTTACAATTCTAAGTCAGAGATGATTTGTTAAAGGAACTTTTCGAGTTTTTATTATACTCATTATAATATTTATGATTTGAGAAATGTTAATTCTTTAAATCTTATTTTAAGATTCACGAGTGAATTGTAACTCGATAATAATATTAGGTACTTTTCAGATTTGCTCTTTTTAAGACTCATGAGACACTATATATATGCAATATATAATCTATGCGTACTATTTGCTGTAGAGGTGAGATAATATAAAATAAAAAGAAAAATGATATCTCTAAATCTAACAAATATTCACCTGTTTATTATTAACTAGCTGTTCTCCGTCCGGGTGGACTTACATATAAACTTTGAACCCCGGCCCCTATAAAGTTTTCATTATATTTAAGATGTATTCTGCTATTATAACGAACCAAAAACTATGAAAATTAGTCTAGCCAATTTTGAGTTATAAGTGTTGTAACAAGCCCGTCTTGCCACATCAATGGCCAACTTTAAAGGCATGATGTGCAATTTTATATGAATTTTGAATGAGCTGTCACGCTCGGTTCTGTAACGCTCGTTCGGATAAATTCGGCTCCCAACGACTGACGGTGTCACACACCAACTTTTTAATGAATCTTCGTTGCTATGCTAATTTTTACCAGATAAAATTCCTTTGGAAGAACGCAGTGACATCGCAAGTAGGTTTACGTTACTTATACAGTTATTTGATACGCTCAGTCAAGATTAATGAATATTATAATAACTAATTAAACTGCATATAGATCGCGACATTCTGTCGAGTCCAATGAAAACCTATAAAATGAAATAAGACTCCAAGGTTTCCGTTAATTAGGTACACAGTGTCATATTATTTTTATAACTAATTTATTTTAGGTTATGTTTGCATTGAAGGCGAAGTTATGACCTATAGTTTGCAGGTGTGATTTGTGAATCTAATTGTTATAAATGTTTTTTTTTTTATTTAATTTAATGACCTGGTAACAAAGACCTTTAGGTCATATCTTATTTATTATTTTTACACTTCACTTCATTTCTTTCTGCCCTTCGTAAAGTGATAGTGAACTTTACGAAGAACCTAGACGAATCTTGGAGCAATCGGAACGGCGCTACTAAGCGCTCTCAAATGAATTCTTCATTTCTTGGACACTTATTAGCTAGTTTACTGCATGATACACTATCACAATCATACATTAAATCACTTTATGCACCAAAAAAGGAATATTCAATCGAGATTACATATAGACGCCGCACAATTCCCGCCAAAACTCCTCGTTATAAATGAAAGAAAGGATATAAGTTTCCGCGGGTATTCGAAGATTTATTTTGTATTTATCAACCAACCTTTAAACTATGTACTATGTATGTCTTTATTCATTAATTTATATTGAAACCTCATTAATTATATGTTAATTTATGAAAGTCGAATTCATTTTTATGTGACTGGGCTTAATATAGAAGTATTTAGGTATGCAGGAAATTCCTATACTTGACTGCACACAAACCAATATATATTTAATATTTTAGAGCCAATGTCAATCAAAGGATCAAATGGTTACGGAAATTGGATTCTATAACCAACGCGAACATATTTTACCTTTCATTTCCGGATAAAACCAGTCCTATTTAAGCATTGTTAAAGACTTCGTCCAATGCTGCTTGCTTTCGCTCGAACAAATTTAATTGATATTTCATTACAATGTATGTCAGTTCAAAGGACGCGCCTATAAATAGACTTACCCTTCGTATTGTTAACATACATTTTGTTGTAACATTTAAGGTTACCAGTCAACAAATCTCTTTTGCCGTAGTCAATTTTAGTCAAAGTTCTGAAGAACGTATATACATATTTATATGGTATATTATAATATTAGAGCAGAGAGTTGAATATTCTTAAATATTCGAGAAAAATGATTTTGTTGGTTTGAACGACGTGAAGAAATGGTATTTCGTTTGAGATGTGATTTAAGTTTTAGCATTGTTTTAATTATACATTTCTCTTGAATATAAAAAAAAATACAAAAAAATTCATTGTATAGTTAGTAGTAGTATAATAATCCACGCCATAGGGAAAAATGGACAACGATTTTTCTGTTATGCAAGTTTTTTAATGAACCTTTTCTCTTGAATCTATCAAAAAAGCCATTAAAACATTTATTGCGTAGTTGTGCAGATTCAAGCAAACGTTTTTTGTATTAAGTGATTATTACTAAGAATATACATAAACGTTTATAATAGAAATGTGCTTACGTAAAAGCACTTGTACAAAATATTTTCGGTAGTCTCTCTTAATTTAAAAACAACTTCTGCAAGTGCCTAATATATCCTAGAAGATTAGTTCTACGCACACGTATCTAACGAATGCTTGTTCTACCTAGCTTCGTTGATTAATTATAACTTTTCCTATATACAGTGAGTGAGTTATCTATAAAGTCTTTAATAACGTTTCGCGAAAGCTGTTTGAAGCGAAAGTATGGTAATACCCAGTAAGCTTATTTTACGTGCTTATAATGAACCGGCTTAGGTCTTACGAGGATCTGTAATCTCTTCGCAAAGTGTTGTGGTTTTAGATCGCGGTGTAGGTTTGTGAGGTTTCTTAGACCTAGTGATAAATAGTAAATTACAAATATATTTTTCCGGTGTGGGAATCGAAGCCACGAACGACCCTTCGGTCAGAAAGCAGTTGTGCTACCACTGCGCCAAGCGGTCGTCAAAAAGTAATACAAATAAAAACCTGTTAATATTAATATACCGGTAATAGGTAATTTTACTACTTTTATGAATAATAAAAAAACTCATTCTTTAACAAGCTAATTGCGAACATCTTGCCAGCATCTGAGAATTTTCTTTATATTATAATCAGAAACATAATTTTTAAAACTTAACTAGAGTGTTTTATTAACATATAGATTTTTATCCTATCCTGAACGTCCTGTATATTATTTTTAATCTGTATTACTTTTTATTGTTTAGAATCACAATAACCTTTAACAATTTATAAAATAAATTGTAACCATGTTTTAGGATAGTTAATAAATTCCGTTGGTTAATATATAATTATTCATTTATTAATATCATGTATAATTCATATGAAAATCCCTCATATGAAATCATTACAATGAAAGAATTACTTTGATTGAAACATAATTTTTCTATAAAATAATTCAATTCGCATCAATTTATTTAACACTAGCGGACCCGTGCCCACTTCGTTGGGCGTAATGTTAACAATCTTTTTTTATAGCCTATGACACTCAACAAGAATGTGGCTTTCTATTGGTGAAAGAATTTTTAAAATCGGTTCAGTAGATCCCGAGATTACCTCTTACAATTTAACAAACACACAAACTTTACTTCTTTATATATTAGTATATATTAAATTTAATTAATAAATTTCAAGACTTAGGTCTAAAGATCATAATATTATAAAAACTTTTACTAGCGCGCTCTTTGAAAACCAATTTCCGTAGTTTGATAGCTGTTACAAAGTAAGCCGTAAACGCCTAGTACTTTTGATCGAACAATTTGCACTGGCAACATTTTCAAGGTGACATTATTAAGTTTGGGCCTTAGACTTGTGATGTTTTGAAGAAAATTTTCTACGTTAATCTATATACATTATACATATATAAAAAAAAGTCGTGTTAGTTACACCATTTATAACTGGACAACGGCTCAACCGATTTGGCTGAAAATTGGTGGGGATTTAGTTTAGAACCAGTAGAAGGACATAGGATACTTTTTATCCAGTTTCCAGGGGAATGATTTTTTTTAATGAAAATAAACGCGGACGGAGTCGCGGGCAACAGCTAGTTCAATATAAAGACTACAAAAGCAAACATATTAAAACTGCAAAAATTGCGTTTCAATTGATGTTACCTGTATAAAAAATAGTATTTGAGTTTTTGATACAGGTAACACCAATTATTATTATTGAAAAACCTTATTTATGGTATTTTTAAAAGTTTAAATAAAATCTTTATTTTGAGTATTTTAATGTACTGACCTAATAATAAGATCTATTTATTTAAATAAGAAACCCAGTTTTAACGTATTTTCAGAATTAATACAAAATAAACTTTACGACAAAAACAAACCACAAATTGACCTTCTTTAAATTGTTATTTTTTTCTTATCACGTATACGAACATGTGATAAGAAAATCTTAACATTTTTTTTACAACTATGTGAGTAATTAGTTGTAGGCGATCACCTTCGCGGAAGGCTAAAAGCATTTCAGCACTCTTGTACACAGCGCCATCTAGTCCCACGCTATGGTAGGCTTTTTTTCTCGGGGGTAAATCCTCTTATGGATACCGCGTCCTCCTCGGGGGAGAAGGACGCGGTTATGTCGGACTCGCCAGAAGGGCTATACCGACTAAAACCCACCGGTGTTCTATCGCGCACCCGCCCGGGGGGCGGACTAGTTGAGGACCCACGAAACAATCGTCCGCAAGCCAACCCTAGGGCAGCTAGAACACGAATATATAGTATATACTTTTTTTGTAACAGACCCCTGAAAATAAAACTGTAAATTTCAAATACATTTTTCCTGTACCCATGACCCTTCACACTGAAAGCAGTTGTGGTAGCTTCCACTGCGCCAATTGGAATGACATGAAAGGAAATAAGAATGTACATGAACCGGCAAACAGAACTATGTACATAAGAAAAACGAAACTATTTCAGTTTAAGTTATCTTTTAAGAAACTCAAACATTAATTGTACAAAAAGAGCATCTATATCATCTAGGTCTATATGTATTCTAGAAAAACGTCGTTCCACAAAGCATTACACTTATAGGATTAAAGAAGCCATATAAAATGTATCAAATCGATACTGAATGAGGTTAGATAAAACTTTTAATCAAGACATTAGCCACTACGTCAGTCTGTATAGGCGTTGTATGTATTGGTGTTATATTTGTGACTAGCTGGCCCGGCGAACTTCGTATCGCCCTATAATCGTGAAATATCAAAAAAGTGAATTGCGAATCATTTCTTACATAGAGTCTTCTAATAATAACAAATACAACAAAAAATAATCAGCCAAATCGATCAAGCCGTTTTCATATTGTTATGTCATGACAAAAAACGGGTTTAATTTTTATATATTTAGATTATAGACTAGTAAATTCGCGTAGCTTACGTCACCGTGTGAATATTTGACGACCGCTTGGCGCAGTGGTAGCACAACTGTTTTCTGTGCGGGAGGTCGTGGGTTCGATCCCCACACCGGGAAAATATATTTGTAATCTACATTTGTATTTTTCTGGGGTCTGAACATAGTATTGTACGAGTATGTATGTATTTACTAAAGAAAAGTATGTATAATATGTGTTATGTAATTTATTCCGTTATCTAGTTGACATTATAAAACAGATTCTGTTTAGCGTGGAACTATATGGCGCTGTGTATAGATGTGCTGAAATATAAAAAAAATTGAGATAAAAATGTAGCTATATTGTACAAGCCTTTAATTGTGCAATAATATTGAATAACCCCTTTGATTCTAAACGTTCAATAAATTCTCTCAATAAATATTATGCGTTAAACCACGGTCCGATCACAAGCCAAATTTAAGGCAAATACATTCAGAAGTTTTACCGTAAAAGAATAACAAACCGAATGTTTGTTTGAAACGCTAAAATCAAAATAGAATAATACTTCAATTAAGCATTTAAATTAACTTTAAATAATTTTAACAAAAACGATTATAATAAGCACTACACGGAAGTTTCAAGGAAGGAGGAAGATTTTCTTTTGCTCGTAGTTACATTATTAAATTATATGCATACAATTTATTTAATGAGAACGGTTAATTTTCTTGAAAAATTAAATTAATTTATGTCTTATATAGTGTAGGCTATGTGAGGTCTTCAAAAACAATGTCCTAGTGTTTTCCGATATTCGATTTTGTCATAGACATTTAGATAGATAACAATACCTATTTAGATTTATATGTAGTTTACCTATACATAAAAATGTCTGTGTATTTGTATTTCTTTACTGCTTCTAATCCATGAATTCCGCAAAGCCGTGCAAAAATCATGCGAAATGGGGAATAAATCGAGGGTTGTGCTTTCGAATTCCCACCTGCACTCAGTTGGACCGCTTACAAGTGACGTCATAGTGCTGAATCTTATTATTTTATGCTCTTATATCGTTCTGGATAGGTCACTTGGTGGTTTAAATGATCCATAATTTTTTTAACATGTAGTATAGCCTGTAGTCTATATCATAATAAAATATTTCTTCACAATGAACGTTATCTTTAACATTATATTAAGACTGTTGAAAGAATATTTCGCTTGAAAGCGAATGCAAGACATTTGTTGCAGGCGCCAAAATGGTGACATTTTATTTAATAGCTTCTCCAATCCTTTGTTATTTACCTTTTGTTGCTAACACGTGTATTGTGTGTGATGAACAATGGTTCTTTCAATATTTAACAATGTATTAGACGGTAAAGGTCACGTAAGGAACTGTATTAGATTCCCTTATTGTTATTATCATAGTATTATTTTATAGTTCAGTCCTACCTTTATATAACAACGTATCATAAACATTATATCTACATATTTACGCTGTGAAAATTGTAAGTAACATTATTTAGTTTTCCCATATGAAATTTAATTGAAGTCCTTCCTACGGTTATTGGAGGAAAAATCAATTTGTGGTTTCCGACCGAAACATTGAATAACATAGTTGAAATTTGAATAACACGGGAACACTGTGTTTCAAAATGAAACTAAAGCTGATGTAAAATGGGTTTCAAATTTAAAATTATTCATTGAGGTTTAACCGTACGGTCTACTTATAATACAATAATTATTTTAAATACAAAACCTTGTATGAAGTAAATTAGGTAACTTTTTTATAATTTTAACACAATCTTATTTAAAATAGCCTGCTCATTACAAGTGATCATACCGCATTTATATAGTTTTTGTGTTTTATTGTTATTTTGATACTTTCAATAATGTTCAATAATGTTTATAATTATCATTATTATCAAAGATAGTCGTATAACATTAAATTAGGCTATAAATCTATAAAATACTCGCTGACCCGTTCCCCCTTCGTTTTTTCTGTAGTCTATTGACACTCAGCAATAATGTGGTTTTCTATTCGTGAAGGAGATTTTAAAATCGGTTCAGGAGATCTCGAGATTACCCCTTAAAATTTAACAAACACACAAACTTTACTTCTTTATAAAATTAGTATAGATGATAATCTATATATAAGTCCAGGTGACTGTTCGCTTTAATAAACTGTACATAACTCGAATAATTTATTAATATTAATATGCAAGATTTAGCTAATATTCAGCCCAAGGTATGGTTTGCTCGTAAATAAGGTTATTTATATAATAATTAAGCGTCGTTCTCAAACAGCTATTATCATATAATTGGGTTATCAGTGTTTAAACGTATAATCGGTGGCATACTTTTATAAGGTGCAAATTAATTAATGTGGAATGAAAAAATGTTTTTTTTTATATAGATTACTAGTAGCCTTTTTTTTATAGTGGGGAAATGCTCATGCATACCTACAGCCTTCGGGGTTAGACTGTAGCTTATGTCGGACTCTTACCGACTAAAACCCCACTTTATTCCACCAAACCGCTTCATGACGGGGTCACGGGTACCCTTGCAGACTCTTCCGCAACCCCGCCAGCGGCTGCCCGTCGCTGGGCCGATAGCAAAGATGGCCAGGCGACGTGAATAAATTCCTGCCTGGACCGCGGGGGGGGGGGAGATTACTAGTAGCCTGCTTTGCACAAATGTTATATTCAATTCAAATACATAGAAATCTTTTCTCTTCATATAATAGTGTAGGATTTCAAACGATTAATATAGGTCGCGTCATTTATGTTTAGCGCTGGAATGGGAATAGCTGCGCATCGGTAGAATCGCGCTCGTAATTGACGTATTGGTGCGAGAAAGACAACACGACTGGGACAACCAATCAACGCTCGCGCACCCGGCGATCACGCGCCCCGCGCGCCGCGTCGTTACCTCGATACCTTATTTTTGACTTCTGCGCAGGTTTCGTTCAGCGCTAAAGATTCGTGACGCGTCCTATACGTACGCAAACATACCTCATGCCGCTGTATGTATGCCGTTGTTACGATAACGGACTATTCTATAAATATATGTATGTTAAAACGTTATTTTAATGTAATAATGAACCGCTAAATGTGTTGTTTTTTTTATAAAAGGTTATATTCCTGTCCTACACAGGTACAGTGAACGAAGACAGTAATGAAAATTACTGTTGATACTATTATGGGTCATTTACATAGACACGTTAATAACAAATTTTTCAAACATAAAAATTGAATAAGAAATTAAACTATTATGCTGTGACTGTTATTACTTCAAATGAACACGGGTAAAATATATGCTTCCCTTATATCCCTTATATCGTTACAACAAATTGGTTTAAATTCGCATTACAAAATATGTATTAAGTACTAGCAACCCGCCCCGGCTTCTCTCGTATTTTTTATGCATGTTTTATACATATAAGCCTTCATTTTGAATAACTATATTTATTAAAAGGCAGGGATATAGGGGCAGCGAAATCGACTTTTTTATACTATGTGTTGTTTTTTTTCTTTCCATTCGCTGTTTTTCCTGTTTTTCTTCCTATTTTTATAAAGGTCGACAACGAATGCGCAGTGTAAGTTTATATGAAAGTCCACGCGGACAGAGTCGCGGGCAACAGCTAGTTTATACTAATACGAGTATAATAAAGAAGTAAAATTTGTGTTTGTTAATTTGTAAGGGGTAATCTCGGGATCTACTGAACTGATTTTAAAAATTCTTTCACCAACAGAAAGCCACATTATTGCTGGGTGTAATAGGCTATATAAAAAACGAAAGATCAATTAACATTATGCCTAACGAAGTGGGTACGGGTCAGCTAGTAATTAATAAAACAATATTAGTTTACGCTTATAGCTTTAACCAATCATTAACAGATCTAATTGTGCATTCAATATGTGGGTTCATCGTAGGGCTATACAAAATCTGACAATATGTTTTCATAACATTTATCAATGAAGTAGATATGAAAAATTTTGAAGACGCAAAAACATCCTTATTAGGACGTCTTGCCTTCATGTTATTGGTAATTTTCTTATGTTTATTTAGTACTAGCTGTTGCACGCGACTCCGTCCAAGTGAACTTTCATAATAAAAACTTTATAAAATTTTTGATATTTTTAATGCTTATGTGTTCTGCTATTCGGGGCGAGGACAAATCCAACGAACTAAAAACCATCAAAATTGGTCTAACCGATCTCAAGTTATAAGTATTGTAACAAACCCGTCTTTCATATCTTGTAACTAATTATAACTGTTAGATTGCAAAAAGTATTTTATTTCCTATAAAATATTGTGCTCGTTTTCTTGCATTATAAAAGCGTGTTATTATATTACGCAAAATAATTTGCTAGAATTTTCCTGAAGATTTCTACAGAATTTTCTGCTTTAACTTTTTCTCATGAGACATTGCTCTGATTAAAAATAATACATACAAGACGGAAAGAAACAATGAGTATAATATGATTAACCTTGTATTGCCCCTGTAAGATGTTCAAACAAAAATCTTATTAGCTTAAAAAACATGCCTGTGTTCTCGAAAAATAAAATGAATTTTTTTTTAATACTACGTGTTACATATTTTACATACGCTGCATTACACACATAAACCTTCCTATTGAATTACTCTTTCTGTTAAAAAAAACGTATGTAAATCAGTCACGCAGTTAAAACCATTTAAAGACAAAGGGACAGACAAGGAAGCGACTTAGTTGTTTACTTGGTACTGTTGAATTAGTTCTTATGATGCTTCGTTAAAATCAACGCCGAATAAACGAAAAATATGAAATTTATTCACTTTACGACTTTTATGTAGGGAATTAAGAACAAGCATATCATTTTTAATACATATCATAAACTCATACTAAATTTTACGGAAAACTAAGCCTTATTGATAGATCGAAATGTGCCTTGCACTAAAAGGGCACGCCCCTCCACCCTTGTCTATCACTACCTCCATTCTAGTTATTTTTCATTAAAAAGGGTCGTCAACACATCAGCGCCCCATAAAAATCACGAACCCAGCACGCTGTTATAAAAAAAAGAACTCAGTGCTACCAACCCTAAGCAACTGCACTGCGTTTTTACAGTAATTATTTCTGATCGCTATGACGTCACAATTATACACATTAGCGTGTTCAATGATATTGATTTAGAACACCTACTTAACTAATGGTCTTAAGCCGGTTCTTTACATTACTGTAACCGGTCACGAATCGCGATTCGACAGCAGAGTTCATTATTAAGGTCAGATGCGATTTTTTAATGAATTCGTTATATTTTGTTCGCGTTAGTTAGGGTTAGTTTTAAAAACGAGGTATGCTATTTAAAAAGAAAATAATTTTGATTTTCTTTCATACATGGTTGTTTTTAATTCGTTTCGAATAAATATTTTGATTAAATACGTTTTTTTTTAATAGACTAAACAATAAGGATATATTTAATTATTTAGTTTTTTGTACGTATACAGTATGTTAAAATTTATGAGTCGAGCAGCTCGTTTATATTTAAAATAATAATATTATTAAATACATATATTTTTTATTCACTGTTCTCACGAAAAGTATACGAAAATCAATTATTCTAGTTCTTAGCGGTTTTAAGAGTTAATAAAAATCCCAATTTAACGCTTAGGAGACCCAAAATGGAGGAAGCTATGTGTAGGGTCTTTTCTTCATTATTTCGTGTGATCTTATTTTCAATTGGACATTTAAGTTATTTTCAAAAACACATATGTAGTTGGCACTCAATGTTCATTGAAATAGAAATAAATTAAAATGTTATCAATATTCATACAACAAAAGACCTTTCTTTACTTGCTAGTTCACTACGAGTACATTACAGAAGATATTTATTTATTTATTTATTTTAGATATTAACTATTTTATAACAAATGACGTATATCTACATGTGTCATTCATTCTGCTATCTCTTAAGAGAATCAAAGCCGTTGGCACGAACGATTCTTAAAGACATTTTTGATATAACAAATTAAATAATCACAAAAAAAGAAAATTTTGTACATCTTTTATACATTCGGAATATTTACGCCGTTCGCATGAACTTGACCGCAGCTATATTTCTTGTTTTTCTGTTATTATTGTGCAATAATACTCGTAATTTACGAACGACGTAGATTAGGTTTGTATAAGATAGTTAGTTATAGAAGTTACTCACGTGTTCTAAATTATATTATGACTAGCAGACCCGTGCCCACTTCGTTGGGCATAATGTTAGTTCAAACCTTTTTTATATTGCCTGTGACACTTTTGTCTCACATGGCTTTCTATTGGTGAAAGCATTTTTAAAATCGGTCCAGTACCCGAGATTACCCCTTACAATTTAACAAACACACAAATTTTATTTCTTTATAATAATACATTGTATATGAAGATTAGACGTATGGGTGTTTGTAACAATTTCTCGCAAAAACTTCAGAATGCAATTGCTTGAAGTTTGGCATCCTAATAATAATAATAGATTAGAAACTGCTTCAATAGGACATTTAAAATTATAGTGTTATGTTCACAATTAAGTATAATTTTATTTTTCTTTCGCATGAGCAAACTTTCGTTGACAATGTCGACAATAAATAATAAGTATTTTATAAGAGATTCAATTATTCGTTTAAATATGAAAGTTAAAAGTATGTCTGTTTAATTTGGCCTAAAATTAGCGAAAAACGACATGATATATCTAAGTAAATTTAGAAGTAAGAATATTTGGCTAGTGTAAGGTACTTTACACTCTCGATACCTACACGAACTAATGTTAAAAATTAAAAAGCCATGTTTTTTTAAAACAGAGCCTTTAAGTCATACCCACGTATTTTTCACAGATGAAACTGCAGAACTTCTAGAACAACTTACTAAATAATATAAGACATTAATAATACAAAACTCATCGTCACGTATTGCGAGACAAAGCGTAGTTTTTATGTATTTGTTGTTTGTAGCAGAAACTAATTTGGCGTCACAAAAAAATAGCAGGAAAATATTAACGTGTTTGTGTGTGAAATAATGTTTCTTTGTATAAAGTCCGGTGTGAGTTAATGGTCCGTGTCCAAATCGGTAAGACTAGGAATCGTAATCGTAAGACTATACGTATTAACGAATATTGTTGAAGCTAAGAAAATTATAACTCAAAGAGAATAATCGTTTAAAAAAGTGAAGTAACAACGTGGGCATACAATTTTACAAACTTTAAAAAAATAAATTTTAATTAGTATAATAAATATTGGTAAATTGGTATAAAATTGAACTATATTCTTTTGTGCCTCGTGGTATATTAGGTATAGTTCTCTTGAAAAAAAAAAAATGTTTGCATTTAGTGTAAGCGATAGTCTTAACAAGAATACTGTGCAATATTATAAGCAAGGTAACTAAATAATGTTGCTGACGATACAACAAAGAAAGGTTATTAAATATAGATAATAAATTCATTTTTATAATAATTTCGCTTCGCTTTCGCATGCAATTATCACAAAGTATTTATAAAATACTAGGCTTTAATTTTTTAAACCATATATGTATTAAAAATAATGATTTGTTAGTATTACTATTATAAATTAAAGATTTATAAGCCATTTCATTATATTTACATACATTTAACACAAACAAAAATAGCTTATTAATGACTATACATTTTTTCTAAATATAGAATCTATAATTTAAATTAATAATAAAAACAAAAAGAAACTTACCTATAACTGCTAGCACAGATATAAATAATAAACGGAACATCGCACTAAAATTTTAAAACTTAAAAAAAATAATAAAAATAAACGTGTATTCGTTCTGATTGTTGTTTAGAAATGACTCGATACCGGTTACCGGCGCGGGCGTATCATCCGTGAAAATAACGATGTGTAATTTACACTGCTGTAGGGAACCGAATGTGTAACGGTGCTCGCGAGCATACCAATTTTATACCCAGTTTTTGATTATTTTGTTCTGCAACATAGGGGTTTATTGCTTTATAGAATTTATGTATGTACTTAGAGATAGTAGTTGATATGTTTTTAATGAATTTAGTGAACTGTTCTTCAATTGTATAGAGGTCATTTACGTGTAAGCGTGGAAGGAGTTATAATCTGTACCCAAAGATTGTCTGTTTCTATTTTTGACTGAGATAGGCTTTATATAAAACTAAATACTGGAAAAAGGGAATAGAAATATCTATGATTAAAATGCATACAAAATCATAATATATATTTTAAATATTTAATACTATTAGAGTTTTTTAAATAAATGATAATGTACAACATTCGGATTGTGGGTTCATCCACTCTTTGAACTAAGAAAAAAAATATATATTGGTATGAAAATCTTTACTTTTAGAATACAAACGACATTTCATTTTGATAGCCTCGTGTGTACACAACTTTGCGCACAGGTTGTACAAGTTTTTACGAATTTGAAGCGTTTTAGAATTAATGTTTTCCTGTTTTTATAACGAATGTGAACGTATTTTTCGCTTTCCGTAAATTTTATTTCACATTTTCTCTTTATAGTACTAGGTATTTTTAATATATCAGGATTAAATGTGTATGTTTAAATTCAATTTCAGTTGATTGTACGGTTTAAATACTGTGTAAGAAATAATAAAATAAAACTTAATATTCTTAGTATATCAAAACATGAAATAACCTTCATTTGATAAGATGTGAATCACTTGAAGTTATGTTTATTAGCGTTTCACTGACTTAAATAAGAACATATATATATATATATATATATATATAAATAATAAAAAAGTTCCTAACATTTTCCCTACAGAGTACAACTTGTAGCTTTTCAAGGCAACATATAGTACGCGTCATTTATGTTTAGCGCTAGAAGAGAATAGCTGCGCATCGGTAGAATCGCGCTCGTAATTTACGTATTGGTACGAGAAAGACAACACGACTGGGACAACCAATCAACGCTCGCGCACCCGACGATCACGCGCCCCGCGCGCCGCGCCGTTACCTCGATAGCTTCCTTTTGACTTCTGCTCAGGTTTCGTTCAGCGCTAAAGTATCGTGACGCGTACTATACTAAAGAGTAGAATTCCTTTACATCTTCCCTATAGATCTACTACAATTTGTAGGTTTTCAGGCCAAGGGTAATAGACCTATTAATAATTGGAATTCCTTTCCATTTCTCCCAAACATGACAACACGTTAAACAAGGATCGAGTGGAGTTGAGCCTTATCAATAAAAAAAAACAATCAATTTCTTCCTTTTTACTTTTATTTATTTTTTTTTTATAGCGCAATATAATTAATTTTAATAACTATCAGAGTTTCTTGACGATTTTTCTCTGTAGAAACTGAATCGAACAGGTGGTAAATGTTTTGTAATACCATGACGATTCAAAAGCGTTACTAAATGTAGCCTAATTGAATAAAGATGTGTTTAACTTTGACTTTTATATAGTACTAGCTGACCCGGCGAACTTCGTATTGCCCTATAATCATGATATATCAAAAAAGTGAAATGCAATATTTTCGTACATAAGAATCTTCTCCTAATAATAACGAATACAACAAAAAAAAATCAGCCAAATCGGTCAAGCCGTTGGCCGTGGTCATATTTAAGGATCTCAAATGTATTCGAAAAGTTTGACACTTTAGACACTTTTGTTTTGATTTTTATATTATCTTAAAATAATAAATCTCAAATATATTTATTTTAATGTGGGTACTTGTATATAAACTATCTATGAGCATCTGAACATCACGCAAAAATATGACCACACATTTCTGTTACACGTTGTACATAGACTATAGATTAGCTGTGTCTTTGGTTTTCCCATATAAAAGTTACCATGTTAATAACATAATTCTTAATTACATTCGCAGAAACACATTTAAAGTAATACGGATAATAAGATTAGAAAAAAAGTCGGTCTCATTGTATGTTTGTCACCTTCGTCGTTTTGATATGGCTTAGACATTGCAGGACATCCTTGTAAGTTATCTATAATAATAAAATAAACGTATCTCGAACAACAAAAACACCATTTTGATAAATGTAAAGTTAAATAAGCCAAGATGTTAAACCTTGTACCACGAGTGCCTTGGATGAAAATAACTCCCTTATCTTTTATTTTTAGTTCAATGATTTTTATTTTCCGTTGAGTATTTAATACTTAATTATTATTATATTCGTTGATTGACGTATTTTTGACAAGCCATTCAATCATCATTATAACTTAGTATAAAACAAAATCGCTTTCATCTATCTGTCCCTATGTATAGGTCGCGTCACGAATCTTTAGCGCTGAACGAAACCTGCGCAGAAGTCAAAAATAAGGTATCGAGGGGATCGTCGGGTGCGCGATCGTTGATTGGTTCTCCAGTCGTGTTGTCTTTCTCGCACCAATACGTCAATTACGAGCGCGATTCTACCGATGCGCAGCTATTCTCGTCCAGCGGTAAACATTCGTGACGCGACCTATAAGCTGAAGTCTTTAAAACTACGCAACCGATTTTCGTTCGGTTTTTTTCAATCAGATTAAGTGATTTAAGAGGAACGTTTATGATTTAAGAGGGCGCTTAAATTATGAACAACATAAATAATTAATTATAAAGTGATGTTAAATAAAGCAATTATTAAAAAAATTATGAGTTTAATTTAAATTACAAAAGTAAGGAATTCACCTTTCCTTCTCGAGTCCCGTCAAGGCTTTTTTTTAACACAAAAACCTTTGTAATATTTCAATAGAATCGCTTTATCGGCTAAAGAAGTTGACGGAGCATACTGTTTAACTTTAATTTAAATGAAAGATCGATTCCTTTTGAAATTTTTGTCCGTAAGTGTGAAATACGCCAGCTGCTATTTTTCGTTTTTAATCCGACTACAACAAAAGGTTGGGTAATGATTTTGACAGTCGATAAATTATGTTTGTTCGTATGTTCTACCGTTACTTTGAAACTATAGTACCAATAGAAAAAGTCTAATTGTAAAAATGGTCAAGTGAAATACAGTATGTATATGTACCTAACTAAAAAAACATGAGGGTATTAAAAACTACTGATACTAAAAATTATGTTTCATAGATACAACCTTAGGTATTAAAAAAATAAACGATGATTTATGTTGGGTGATATTTTATTTATAATTAAAATTATAAGAAATTGCTGATATTTATGGATATAAAATGTATGTATATGTAAGTCGACTAAGCGAATTCCAAAAACCTTTTTCCCGGAGGAAAATGGAAGATATTAAGGTTTCATCGGACTCAGAAAATTATTATAATTAATCAGTTCAGCTGTTATGTCGACTTTATACTATCAACGCCTATGGAAATTCATTTTTATATTATAAGAAGATAATACTGTTGTTTGATTTAAATGGCATAATTTAAAGAACATAAATAACTCCCTTATACTAACTAATTTCGAAATAATCGTAACAATAGCACTTTCAACTATTAAATTTTATTACGACGATTTAAGTGAAATACGAACGAGCCCGCACACGACAATATTTATTTGCTTTGATAAATACAAGGCCAGATAAAACAGCTGTTTAATTAATTTCAAAACATTTAGAACCAAATGTTACTCGTAAGTGAAATGTGGGCACTTTCTAATTAGCGTTAGTTATTGTTATTAAGTATTTATATATATGTATTATATATGTATTACGGTTGGGAAAAGCAACACTTCACGTGGCTTAAGAAGAAAAAGGTACCTCCTACTAGTAGGTAGTAACATATTATAAAAAAGTCGCTTTTTTCTCTCTATCATTACGCATTCTTATATCTTAAAAACTACGCAATTTTTTAATCAGATAGATTGAAGAGGAATGTTTATAAGTATAGTAATAATACAAGCGTATAGGTAACGACACGAATCTTTAGCGCTGAACGAAACCTGCGCAGAAGTCAAAAATAAGGTATCGAGGGGTGCGCGAGCGTTGATTGGTTCCCCAGTCGTGTTGTCTTTCTCGCACTAATACATCAATTACGAGCGCGATTCTACCGATGCGCAGCTATTCTCGTCCAGCGCTAAACATCCGTGGCTCGACTTATTAATGCAGTTAAAACCTCGGAAAGTGGCTAGTATAAAATAACTATACGTATGGTACAGAAAATTGTCTCATAGACTAAGAGTCAAATAGGTACCCATGATTACATTATACCCATAATACATATCTATACTAATATATAAAGCTGAAGAGTTTGTTTGTTTGTTTGTTTGAACGCGCTAATCTCAGGATCTACTGGTTCGAATTGAAAAATTCTTTTTTACTGAATAGACCATCTATCGAGGAAGGCTTTAGGCTATATAACATCACGCTGCGACTAATAGCAGCGAAGATATAATGGAAAATATGGAAAAAACGGGGAAAATTATTCACCTTTGAGGGCTTCCTTTGCCTGCGCTGCGAAAACGGTTCAAGATACAAAAATAATATGTATGAAAGAATTATTCCTCTTTAAATGATCTAAAAAAAAGTCCGCGACAGTATATGTCTATCTTCTAAGATTGACTCACTATACCATAATAATAGAAATAGATCCGACGGGGACGAAGTTCCGAGCAACAGCTAGTACTCTATATAATTTTGTATGCCATATGGGCATGGCATACAACTACCTCAATTCGTAGACATTCGCAATCAGAAACTTTGCAAATTTAGTTTTTTCAATAAGGGACTTGATAAGGAACAGTTTAAACATAAACGTTTGGGTTTATAAAAAAAGGAAGAAAAACAGTGTATGGTTGTAACCTACTGTTAATATTGAACTAGATGTATGTCATAAATATTGATTACGTAAAACAAAGACTATGTTTAAGTTTGAGAGTAAGACGCGTCAAACCAACATTCAATTATAAAATACTAGCTGTTGCCCGCGACTCTCATATAAACTTTAACACTTCCCTTATCCCTTTTTTCCAGTTAAAAAGTACCCTATGTTTTATCTCAGGCTCTAGACCATCGGCGTACCAAATTTTATTACAATCGGTTCAGCGGTTTGGCCGTGAAAGCGTAACATTATAAAAAAGTTTCAACCCCTTGCCTCACCTTTTGGGGGTTGACTAAAAAAAAGAAGTCTATATCCTTCCCCAGGCTCTAGACCATCTGTGTACCACATTTTGACCTAATCGGTTCAGTAGTTTTAGCTTGATTGAAAGACAGACAGACAGATATAGTTACTTTCGCATTTATAATATTAAGTATGGATTCCGCATCAATAGATGAATGCTACACCGTTATGTTCAATCAAGTTATAATGGTAGTTTTTATTTACACCCCTTATTTTGCAAACGATCATACAAGCCACCCGATGGAACGTGGTCATCGCCACCCATGAACACACGTGGGTTGCCGGCCTGGTTATATATTTTTTATGTCGAAACGGGATATCGTTATATGACTTTCCACACTAATATCATTAGAATACAATAATTACTTTATTCACTGTACATTTTAAATCTTAATGAACAAGCGATGCTCTCTAATAATTAATAAAACGCAATAGCATCAACTTGTCTTAACACGTTTAATATAAATGTATATTGTTTAATTACAGATACGTTATCACTCACCTTGTGTCATTTTCACGTACTTTCCCGATCACAATACTGACAGCAACTGCCTTCGCAAGCTAAAGAAAACCTACGTGTGCTCTAATTGTATTATCTATTTTTATTTGTGCCGAAGATTAGCTATAGACATGTCAGATCATGTTACCCATAAACTTAATTATCGTTTAAATCCAGGTTGATATCTTGATTCGGTGACGTATTAGTGATGGTGCCAGAATTTTTGTTGGTAATTGAATTGAAACACCGACGCAAAAACGAGGGGTCGTTGTAAGTTTGACGTGTCTGTGTATGTCTGTCTGATGCAACGTAGCTCCTAAACGGATCATCCGATTATAATAAGGGTTTTTTTGTTTGAAAGGTATATCCGACGAGAGTGTTCTTAGATATGTTTGGTGGAAATCGGTTCAGGTCTTTAAGGTCATCAGGTCGTTTGTTAGTTGTGATAGAAATGTTAGACGCTTTGCTTGCGTTTTGTTGGGCGTTTACGTATTTCTAATACCGATTATTTGATGCCTCTTTGTTGATATAAAATTTTTCTTGAAATTTGCATTTATTTTTATGGTTGTAGTAATAAAATACCACATTACCTTTCATCTTTAAAAAATATTCCTAATCCATTTTATGGTTACCTAAAATCAAATATCATTTTATTATTTAAAACCAGATTGGACAATGTATTATATATTAATATTGCAAGTTATATACAAATAACCACCATGGATTTCCTTATATTATGTAACATGTAGTCACGTTATGACGTGGATAATCATTCGAGTTATTACATTGTAATTTGAAGCCAGTCTCTGTTTATAAGCAACATTTGTTTTATTTTACTAAAACTTTTTTATCTGCGCAAAACCAGGTCTGTTTAACATTTTTTTAAAGTCCACGTTCTTCACAAATGTGGCTATATATATGACTAGCTGACCCATGCCCACTTCATTGGGCATAATGTTAATAATCCTTTTTATTTTCTGATTTTTATATAACCTATGTTACTCAGCAGTAATGTGGCTTTCTATTGGCTAAAGAATTTTTATAATATTATTAATTAATTATAAAATCGGTTCAGTATATCCCGACATTACCCCTTACAGTTTAACAAACACTGGAACTTTATATAATATATATTAGTATAGATTTATATGTGTGTGTGTGTGTGTGTGTGTGTGTGTGTGTGAGTGATGTTTGTTCATGGTTTTTAACCTCCCGGTGGTTGGTTTTAACTGTTTTTCGTATACCTGTTTTATACGTGTATATGGTCAAGTTTTATGAAGATATTTTAGAATTATTTATTCTCAAACAGATAAAAAAATAATAATTGGATACTCGAGTTTTTTAAAGATAATATACCTAATATAAACTCGTTTCAGACCAACCTTGGCCGGATATAAATAAAATTGTCAATGTCTGGTGAACTGATCGGTTGTCAACGTCGCCCAACTTAGCTAGCTTAGCATTTTGAGATTGTACATTTTCTATTTCGATATTGTTTTTGTGACTATTTTGTGATATGAAGGTAAAATATCCATTTATTTATATGTATTATCGGTCGTTGGTTCAACTACGCGACAAGAGTTTCCTTTACCACCTTAATGTGAACCAAAATTTAGTTTAGATATATTTTTATAGAAGATTTTATGTATCTAATAAATAATAGGATAGCTCATTTAATGCTATTAAGAATCTTCAATTTTACATATGTTTGTACGTACCTATGACATACTACTTATACTTTGCACATGAAATTTTGTACATGTGTGAATGTCTTGGAAGAAATTCTATGAAGGAATCTTTGATACAAAAACGTCAAAGAATTGATTGAAATTTTGCGCGCTAGTTGATTATAATATACTTGATGTAACTACAATATATTTTTATGCGTGGACTAGTAATAAATGATATACTAAAAGAATTCTAATTATAACATACTAGCCGTTGCTCGCCACTTCGTCCCCGTCGATTTCTTTTGCCATTATTTCTTCGCTCCTATTAGTCGCAGCGTGATGTTATGTAGCCTAAAGCCTTCCTCGATAAATGATCTTTTCAATTAAATAAAAAAAAAATCTAAATAAAAACAAACAAACAAACTTTCAGCTTTATAATATTAGTATAGATATTTTGCATTTTATTTGCAGCAGGGTCACGTTTTTCATTTATTTATGATATTAGAATAATAATGGTAAAGTTTGAATTATGTACTTTAAATATCTAGTTGATTATAATTTTCTTTTTAATATAAAATATAAAGATAGTATTTCATACGTAGTTTTATTCCCAACCGCTTCGTCAATTTTAGTTGGTGTCGAAGAAGATATGCCGATATAAAAATAGTTAGGTATAGTTTAAAGTTAAGTACTAAAAGTATAGTAAAGATTAATAAAAACAAACAAATATAAAATAAATTATACATTTACGTTTAAATAAATACTCATAAGCATTTGAACTTTAAGATTTTTGTAATTATCATTAAAATGATTTTACTTGTATTCCAAAAGAACTAATGGGCTTATTATTTAAATGTAGTTAATACGGTTATTTCCCATTGTTATGACTAACGTGGTGTTATTATATATAATTGTTTGGGAAATTTACCTAACGTCTCTTTAAAAATAATTGCCTCTTTGATATTTATCGTCTCAGCAAATTAAATATTACAAAAAATAAGATACACGATAATTATAAAATATAATTGGTATCCTACCTTTTTGATAAGTTATCGAATGTTAAGTTGATATCCTTTACTTAAAAGTTTTCAATACCAATTTTGAAGTATACATAACGAGCTTTTTCTTGTTTTTTCTATGTTGACTTGAATAACTTGAATAACTGGGGAATGGCTCTCTCTCCCTACTCCCAAATAATATCTCATGGAGCGGGCGGCATCCTGTCGGGGCCAGCAGGCGGAATTGCGCAAGCGATCCCCCGCTCCAACACAAGGGCTAAGAGTGGCAGAGGGTTTTAGTGGGTATTCCTGGCCGTGCGGCGCGGCCGCATAACACCGCAATGGCCAGGCGATTCCCACATAACCCCTCGCCTTTACCATCAGCCACGCGGCGGGTATGCCAAAAAGCATTTCCCTCTATAAAAAAAGAGACCAGGCGGCATCCGAAAACCAGCGCTATTCTGAGAGCTCGCCCTCAGGATAGCAATAGCTGAGATGTCGCCTTTTGCTACGTTTCTACGTTACTGATTTCATATTTTTTTAATTTGTATTTGATTTAGTAGCAATAAACACTTTTTATTTATATATAATAATTTTTCTGCACAGCAATTGTGTTATTAAGAAGACGAAATGTCTAAATAAAAATATAGGTATAGTTTCTGAGTAAGTTCGTGATAATCGAAAGTTGGTGACGACCGCTTGGCGCAGTGGTAACACAACTGCTTTCTGCGCGAAGGGTCGTGGGTTCGATTCCCACACCGCAAAAATATATTTGTAATTTACATTTGTATTTTTCTGGGGTCTGGGTGTTGCTATGTATTGTATGTATGTATTTACAAAAGAAAAGTATGTATATGTAATTTATTCCGTTATCTAGTTGCCATAACACAAGCTTCGGCTTAGCTTGGAACTAGATGGCGCTGTGTATAAATGTCCTGAAAATATTTATTTATTCATTTATTTATTATCTATTCGACAATATCATACAAATCAAAACTTACCTACTCATTCCATTCAGAGTTATTCTGCCCTTTGTAGAAGAAAGAGGCTGCATAACATCAAAGAATAAAGTGTATCATCAACTCATGATTTTTTAAAGTTTCCTTTAACTTCTAGCCGCCATATCTCGGTTAATTTTGATTTTAGCCAAACAATGGCGTACATAATATTATGATTTTGATGTAAAATTTTATGTTCTTCAACTTTCATTAAAGGTATTTTGACGATTAAGATTGAATTTTTATATAATGATCTTTCAAAGTACATTATATAAAAAATTAAGCTTTTATCTGAAATAGTATTTTTTTGAGTTCTATTTTGTTAGACTACAGTAAATTTTAGAAAATATCTTTCAAACATTCTGATGAATTTCAAAACACGATATTCATAAAAGTTTTTATTTAATAAGAATAGATATTTGAAAATTCGAATTCATTTGCTGAAACGTACGGAATATGGGATGCATTTAATTAGCATTCTTTTAGTCGATACAAAGGAACAGGAATAAACTGCATTCAATGGAATAATGTGAAATGTATCCATTTAAAGCACCGTTTGAAATAGAATTGGATTTTTCGTTCACGTATTTTATTAGAAGGAGAATTTTGAATTTTCTTTCAATTAAAATACGAGTACCAATTCGTTACGAACGGCTTTCTTTAAAAGTATTCTTTGGAAAAATATTTTTACATGGTGGGTACTTTAATTTTTTTTTATTTGACATTTCATATGAAATTTTTTACACGCTTGAAGAATTATAACGAACATTGGCTTATACTTTTTATTAAAAAAAATATAATTTTTTAATGAAAACACAGCGGGTTAGATATGAAAGTACTTCCACAAAAGCTGCACGAAATCCAGTAGGCTTCAATTTATGTGAACTAAATTATTGTATCTTCATTTAAGGCTGCAAAACATTCTAAAGGGCGGTCGAGTCGTGGTGGATCGCCCCAACTAACCGCTGTGGATCAAACTATAAGTAGCCCCGAGTTGGCTCCATCGAAACTTTGGGCTAATCTCAAGAAAAAGGAGAGAATTTGCGAAATATCACCGTCTGATGGTTTTTCGGCTTCCGAATCTAATTTGGTAATACAATTTCAATATGTTACTTATTGTTTGGTAGATGGACCGTTATATTAGTCTATACTCATGTTACGAAAAGGTCAGGTTGTAGGCGGTGATTTAGTCGATAGATTTAGAGAATCAATTTTGATAATTCTTACCAATACAAAGGTTGAAAAAAATCTTTTGATGATAAGGCAATCATTCTATACAGCTTTTGTGATAATGTGGAATTGTTTTGTTTAAAGATAAAAAGCTTTTTGGAAATATTTATTTTGATATTTTCCCTAGGTATATAAAATAGGTAGGTAATATATATAATGCTCGGTACTACGGACTAATTGCGCAATTATGCTATCAACAGCGAGCAATAGATATTCTAGCTAGAACTATATTTATTTAAAACAGATCACTTGGCTTTGATTATGCATATTGCGTTGGCTGTCTTTAGGGAAATTAAAGGAAAAGTATATTGCGGTAATACAAGGAATTATGTTAGATTGCATTTTCTGTGAGCAAAAACAACCGCTGGTTTTGTTTTTGTAATTTTTTTTTTTATATGTCATTGCATAATACTTCAAACATTTTTCTTATTATTAATGGCACAGCCAATTCTTGCGTTTCTTCCGTTTTAAATCCGATCCTGTTAATATAACGTAGCCTATAACTCAAATAATATTACGTACTTTCGATAAACCAATTTTGGAAAACGGCTCCGTGTATTGGACACTCACAAACAAATTCATTAACTTCATTACTAAAATTATATCAATAATTTTCAGCCCAACAGACGTCATGACCTGATACTCGTAGAAGAAAAAGCAGCCCAAGGTGACGATAAAAGTTCAATTGGTAGTCCGATGGGTGAAATGTGTCCGAACAAAGAAATGACAGATGACAGATCGCCGTCGCGCCAAAAGTTACAGGGCCTGTGGCGCAATGACAGGGCGGGAAAGAGCTGCGGTAGAAGCTTGTCATCGAAGGTGTGTATAGTCTGTATTGTTATATGAAGATATTATTGTTAATTATATTTGTACGTCTTTATAATTGTTTAGATGTTTTATGACAGTAAAAAAGTAGTAAAAAAATAAACATATTTTTTATAGAACTTTTTTTTTGTTAATAATGTGATTGTATTTAGTAAAAAAAAAACACTGGCAGTTAAATTTTTTTTTAACAACAAAATATAAGTAAATCTTTCAGAATCTTTTAAAATGTCTGTTCTTTTTTATTTCCAGAAATCGAGGTCATGTAAGTACTGAGGAGGTTTTTTCTTACAAATGAATCTAATAAGGTGTGTAAGTTGTTCTACCTAATCGAATTTAGCGTTGTAACGTTGCTAATAGAAAAATATTTACGTTTCGTAAATGCGTTTCAATATAGTTCATTTATTTTACATGTACATTTAAAGAGTGCTTAGAGTTGACATTTTGTTGTATGTAAAAAAATAACCCTAAAAAAATTGGCAGGTTCACCATCACTTATGGACTTAGATGATCCTCTAACTCGGCAAATACGGGACATTCACAACAATACCCGGAAAAGCGCAAGAATTATACGCGACTCGAGAGCCAGGCTCCTTGAAATACAAAAGGTTATTTGTTAGAATAGCTTTTAGATCGTTAACGTGAAGTCTGTGTCATTATGCAGATGATCGTTGACTTTGAAAGACCTAATAAGGGTCTGTTTATCAAATTTGGCTTTTTTGGGGCCAGTTATCAGTACAAAACCTAAAGTACACGTATATTAAAACTCCTTAAAGTTTTGAACTATAAGGTCATATTGTAAAAAAAATATATTATACATTTGTGTCGGTGTCGTATGTGTTATGATTTGGATGTGTCATATTTGATGTCTAACAGTCTCTTGAAAAACAGTCTTTACTATCTTGGGAGCCTGGGTAATTTTTTTTTGTAAATCACCTTATTATGGAAATATGTTTTTTTATAATATGAAGAGGGGAGACGAGCTGGACGCACTCCTGATGGCAAGACTAACGCCAACCCATAGTCAATGCAGTGCTACCCGGACCTTTGTTATAAACTATTATTATTATTATTATTATTATACAGTGTGTTACAAAGCAAGTGTCGGATCCTGAAGGGTAATATTATTTTCTATCTCTTTTAGCTTTTGAGTAATATTAAGACTATTCAACATTCATCTAAAGTACCTATACCTACCTTATGCACATTTCCTAGCGGTATGCTCAAAACAACCTCTTAATTCAAGAAATAATCTAAAAAAAATGAATTATGGAAATATGTTCATCTGTTTTCAAGTTGTGCTCTTAGCTATTCATTTCTATACAATAATGCAACATACAATAGTTTTTTTTTTAACTTTAGATATTATCAAAACTGTTACCCGCAGTAAAAGAATCAGAAAAAAATCATTCATTACATATAAATATGGTTATATTTCGTATAGTACGCAAAAAATAAACATTCAATTACGTATTAATTAGTAAAAAAATAATAATTTTGCCGTTTGTGCGTGTCCGATCGCCCTTGTTCTTAATCACGCTAATGATAATTTCGCGATAAATAATAAAAATATACTCTCCAATAACGTAGTAATTATCGCGTTTAATTGTTTAATTTGCTACTGAGAAAGTACCTATTTGTTTCCATAATTGCGCCTCGTCTATTATTGCTGGATAATTAAATAATTAGAAGTCACTTAGGTGCTTTCGAGAAAATCGTGACACGTAATTGTGCTTGGAAAAAATTTAATTTGTATCCTATATTATATTCTCATGAATACTTTTTGAAATAAGAGGGGGTGAACAAGCAAGCGCGTCACCTGATGCTAAGTGATCAGCGTCGCCTTTGAAAACCCGTTATCACGAGTGTGTTGCCGACCTTATACTTTAGGGTCGTTTGTAAGTTTAACAAATGCATTTTCTACAGAAACCTGCGCTGACAGAAGCCGATGTGAAAGAACTGGGTGAAAGGAACGATCTTTTGCTGCGTGAAATGGAGCGATTTGATCGACTAACTAGAAACATACAAAAGCTAGTCGGCGCTGAAATTGTGCATATGCGACGACCTCAGGAGACCGCTCAACAGATCAACGAGATTCCTATGCGCGTTTACGGTACTTGTAGCGTTTCGATCAACACGCTGATATCATAGAAGCCCATTATTGGACGTGGTCGTTTACCATTAAGCTCTTAAGCAAACCTGAAGCTCTACTTCGAACGCAATGGACGTAGATTTTGACAAATTTCGATGCAGTTTTGACTTGGAATAATTTTTTAAGTTACATTAAATGGGTAAGCGGTATAAAAACGTTTTGATATCGATGAAGATGGCATTCGGAGTACAGCTTCTGATAATAAAAAAAAAGAAAAATGACGATTATGTATTATTCTTAGATCATAGCGTCTTGTATAATTGTGTAGGTAACTACCAACGTTTGTATTATAGAACCACCAGTCTACCACGAAATGAAAATGAACCATCCAACAGTAGTCCTGTCCACGGGCAGACCAACTCCCGACCAGCCAACTCGAAGCAAATCTGTATGTCGATGTTATTTCTCACACCAAAATTAATTCGTATTAAAGAATGCTCCTAAAACGGTGTTTTTGTTAAGGAAATTGACCTGACGCGCAAGTTGAGTGAAAGTTACGATATGCAAGAGAAACTGGTTGCGGATAACGCGGACTTAGAGGTCAAAAGGTTTGATTTTTTTGGTTTTTGTTTTATTAGGTTCTTGCTACTTATAAAGTGTTTATAGAGTAACTATTTTTACCTCACGATGTTCAGCGATTATCCAGTTATTTAAGCTTAAATAAATAATAGTTTATATTATTATTTTATTGCATATTCTATTAAACACTTCTAAAACCTAACAATTAAATTAAAAATTGTCTCTCTTTAGTATTATATCTAAATCGATCAAGTTTAAAATACGTATTTTGGTAAACAGATAGCCTGTATATAGATTTATAGTATTTGAATATATTGTTATTATATTAAAACCTCTTTTAACCAAATCTCTTTGGGAACTATTCAAAATTAGAATAATTTTGACAGTCAACATTTCGACGTCAACCTCCCGTCCGATACGACGAAACGATGTTTTTGTAAATTATAATTTTGATAACTTTAATAAATAAAAATATAAAATGCCGAAAATGGATCCAACAAGGTGAGTAGCAGTATTACTCATTATAGTAACACTTCCAGATACATTTTGTACAAAGAGTTGATGACGAAAGATCAGCAGTTGGAGATTTGTCGCGCTCAAATAAAAAGTTTGCAAGGGGAACTGAAATTGATACACAAAGAGAATACAATGTTGCAAGAGAGACTTAGTAAGAATAATCCGCAGGTATGTGTTGTGTAATAAACACGTTTGTGTTAGAAGCCATTCGTCGAGTCGGTCATGACGTCATGTAATTGGGGATCAATATAAGATTGTAGTGTATAGGTTTTTTTTATAAGGAGACTTTGTAGCACGGACGAAGTTTGCAATTAAAGTATGAAATCGACCAGATTTTTTTAGTACTTTGGTTTGGTTAACTCCTACTTATAGCTGCTAAATACTTGTCCCTATGGCTGCTTACTTAATAAAAAAAAGAAAAAAGGCATTCAAATTGAAATCCGGCAAAACGTACAAGAAATATATTTGATTTTTTTAAATATTTTTTTTATAGTAATTAATCTACATAAGTACAAAGTAAGTCATCCTTTTCGGTTTTTTATGCCTATGACACTCTGCAACAATGTGGCTTTCTATTGGTGAAATATTTTTTTTAATCGGTGCAGTAGATCCCGAGATTACGCCTTACAATTTAACAAACACACAAACGTTACTTCTTTATAATATTAGTATACGAGTAGATAAGGTCATTGAATCAATTTTAAACATTGATAGCAAAAAATCTTTCCTCAAATAAACTTCTTTAGCCTTAAATCCGGTGCAGTGGGTGAGTAAGTCAGTTTTATTATCTAGTAATGGTCCACGGAGGACTTAGGGGTGTCATCGTAAACATTGAAGATTTAGACTCAAACCGAAACGACATTGTTCTTTATGGTGTGATGTTTATTTTGTTTCTTAGATCCCAATATAGCATAGGTACATTGAAAAGGGCTTTCATAACGCGAGGTTCAAATTGTAATAAATTATTGTTTCAGCTTTGGTCGCGGCTGTTACCGTATATTGTAATTAGCTGTATCGTGCCCACTTCGTTCGGCACAATTATCCTTTTCGGTTTTTTATATAGCCTATGACACTCAGCAATAATGTGGCTTTCTATTAAAGTGAAAGAATTTTTAAAATCGGTTCAGTAATTCCCGAGTATACATACCCCTTACAATTTAAAAAACACACAAACTTTACTTCTTTATAATATTAGTATAGATCTATGATACAATTTTTGATTATCTTTGAGTAAATAATATAAAGTTACTTTAAAATATTTATCGTTATTTGAAAAATGTTGGATAAATGTTTCATTAAAGCTACAATACTTGTATTTTTTTTATTTTACATAAATGGATTTTTCGTAAAATTATATAAAACGTAATTAATTGATAAAAGTAAATTTATGTAAATACTAGCTGTTGCTCGCGATTTCGTCCCCGTTGATTTGTTATTTCATTATCGCTCCTATAAGTCGCAGCGTGATGTTATGTAGCCTAAAGTCTTCCTCGATAAATTGTCTATTCAATAAAAAAAAGAAATTTTCAATTCGAACCAGTAGTTCCTGAGATTAGCGCGTTCAAACAAACAAACAAACTCTTCAGCTTTATATATTAAGTATATATAAGATATGTTTGAACAGGGCGATGCAACTGCGATGAACCAAGATAGCCTCTCTCTTCAGAAATTAGATGATTGTGCTAAAGTAAGATTTTGTTTGATATTTTAACATTTCACAACAATTTCCTTTTTATTTTTATTTTCTTCAAACAAGAAGCATGTCATTTTAGAAAACTTTATATTAAAAATGTAGTATTAAATATCCAACGTTTTATATAAAGTAGTTATTACTTTAAAAAATCCAAAGATAGACGCATTTCATAGACACATCTAGAAGACTTGAAAGTCTTAGCAAGCAATGTATACTATACATTAGAATACAATTACAGGACGAAGAAATCTCTAGTGTGAAAAATCCCCAAGAACTTCTTTCTAAACTTCAATATTACGAGACATATACAGCTGATATAGTAAGTCATTTGTTGTTAGTAAAATTATGATTTTAAAATTTATTACGAATGTCTATGGCCGGCATAACCCTTTTTATCTAGACACTACTTCTTTGCCTTTTAGTACTCTTAAAAAGCAACTAATTACTTTATTTTGTTAACATTTTTATTAAACTGTTTACTGTTATCTATTGTGAATATTTCTATCTACTTTTTAACAATCATTTTATTTATATGAAAAGGATCAGGAGGTGAAAGGTTTAGAGTTTGAGGTCCGCAATCTCCGCGTAGAGATGGACAGTATGAAGGGAGGCGGCGCGTGCCGCGGCGCCGGCGGTGTCAACACGTGCTTTGAACAACCGGTGAGTTAACGCAGATGGGAGCCAGGGCTAGTGGCTAACGCAGATATGGAAGCTAGGGTTAGTGGCTAACGGAGAGATGGGAGCTAGGGTTAGTGGCTAATGGAAAGATGGGAATGAGGGTTAGTATCTAACGCGAAAATGAGAGCGATGGTTAGTGATTAACGTAGAGCCTTGAGTAGAGTAGATGCGAGGGAGCCATGATGGTGTCACTAAACAAGGGAGGGTTGTAAATATCAATAACCAAATGTCTTTGAAATCCACAATTTATCGCTATTCAGGTCTTGCAGTATATTTTTACATAAATAATTAGTTATATATAATTAATTAAATACTTAAATTTTATTACAGCCAGGCGGTCCGCCAGTGCCTCCAATGACAAGAGCGGTAAGTTATTTTAAGTTAATCTGGCGGGGGCACTACCGTGCCGTAAGTCGAGCAAAAAAGCGGCACGGCCGTACTATCCTTTTCTCGAAGCAATTCAGGACATTTTCGACCGCCTGTAACTTCGTTGTGAATAAAACTAGAAAGCTGAATTTTCATTAGCTATGCAAGCATTGTAAACACACGGTATATTTCAAATTTCATTCAATTTGAACCAGTAGTTTAAGAATTATAACGGGTCAAAGTTTCTTAATTTTACACTTACTGACTGACTCACCGATCATCAACATTCTAAGGCACTTCTAGCAGACCTAGAAGCTTCAAATTTTGCAAATATTGCCATCATTAGCCACAATACTTATACCTACCTAGATCTACAAAATTTTAACAAAATTTAAAAATACAACAGAAAATTATAAGATAATTCAAGGGCCGTGAAGCGTCCCCTTGCAAAATTCAACATAAAACTACCTACTAAAGATTTAAACCAACCAAGACTCAAGACTAGTGAAAAGTTCGCCCGCAAAATTGAATATTTGACACGACCATCAACGACGTCTGCCCTCACACGTCTGCCGCGTTCCGGACTCTGATTGCTCACTCGGGTACCTGTCCCCCCCCTCCGCGCCTCGCCACCGCTGTCAGCGCACCACGACCGACGCCGCCGGCCGCGGTGTCGACGTCTCATACGGCGGTTCCCAATATGCAATCTCAATCCGTTTTCAGCTATCTACGGTTGAGTTTTCGATCTAAATATGAGAAAAAGCGTTAGATCGGTGCCCTCTGACGGATAGTTTGCGTTTTCGGATTGCTTATCCCATCTATGGTTTGTATATTGAAACGCTTTTTCTCATATTTAGATCGAAAACTCAACCGTAGATAGCTGAAAACGGATTGAGATTGCATATTGGGAACCGCCGTTAGTAGCCACTACCGCGAGCTATAATTTACAAGCCGTAATTAAATTTCAAATTTAATTTAATTTTTCTCACTCTCATCCCGTTTCCAGGGGAATTTTTAACTTTGCATTCCACTGAGGTATATTGCATGTCAATTTTCAAGCATCTAACTTATGCAGTTAAGATTTGTACAAAAAAATTTTTTCCCGCTAACAACTCCCGTTTTTCAAAACACAGCCATAACTAAACTTCGTATTTACTAAGGTAAGCATGGTAGATTGAAAACATCTATCATACGCGGTTTAGATTTTTACATACAAATTTTATTTTCCCGCTAACTCCCGTTACCGTGCGAATTTAGTAATATCCTGTTGCAAGTAAGCTTCAAGTTCAATAACTAACTAGTGTAACTTAAGCAGCTTAGATTTTTTTATACAAAAGGATTTTCCCGGTAATTCCCGTTCTCGTAGGAATTTCGGGAATTCCTTTCTTAGTGCGCCTCTGAGATACCTAAGCTACGTTCTTTCCAAAGCTTAGTTTAGCCGTTTAGGCTGTACGTTGATATTATGTCAGTCAGTCAGTGAGTCAATCAGTTTCTCTTTTTATATATTTAGATAATTAAAATAAGATATAGCTGTGTATAAGTAGCGTCACGAATCTTTAGCGCTGAACGAAACCTGCGCAGAAGTCAAAAATAAGGTATCGAGGGGACGGCATGGCGCGCGGGGCGCGTGATCGTCGGGTGCACGAGCGTTGATTGGTTCCCCAGTCGTGTTGACTTTCTCGCACCAATACGTCGATTACGAGCGCGATTCTACCGATGCGCAGCTATTCTCGTCCAGCGCTAAACATCCGTGTCGCGACCTATACTTTGTTACAAAGCTACTGCGAGTGGACACGTGTATAAAACAATACAATTACAAGCGCACACATGCGATCTAATTACGAATAATTTCACTATCCCATTTCTATTTTACCCTGACAGTTCCACAAATTCGTTTAACTATTGTACTTGACGTGTACATTGTATGGCATTGAGAAATATATCAGATTAATACCACAAAGTAAGTGGACTGTTATCTAACCCTTTGTGGTATTTTTAAGGTTATTTTCATATTTGTATGCCGTAATTGAGTCGGTTTGGCCGTTATCACGAAGCTTTGATAATATAGGAAATGAGATTTTCTGTGTGGAATTATTTCCGAGAATTAAATGTTAGTTTAGATTGTCGAAGGTTCTAGAAAACAAATATTAAGTTGTTGGTTGATGATAAATGCCATTCGAAAAACAAGCGATACGAAAATGCATCGTTTTGTATAAGAATGAGAACAGTCACTATAAGTTGATTTAACGCAACATGACGCTAAATATTTTAATGTAGATGTACGTGTGCGATGCCTTTATATGCGTATATGACTGCAACAAAAAATAAACCCAAAACGGCTGCTACAATGAAAGCGAAAATATGTATAACTAGCAGCCCGCCCCGGATCAGCACGGGTATTTTAGAGTATTACAACGGTTACATAATAGGAACACTTTTATATTACGCGATATCAGAGCTTACGCATATAGTATATTACTCATAGATCTAAACTCCCCTCCCGCACGCGCACCCCCGCCTTGGTGACGCTCACTTCGCAACGGGCCGTGCAGCAGAAATCGTGATATTTTAATTTCGCGATAACTTCGAAACTAAACATCCAATTTTAATCATTCAAAGACCAAATATCATCTACATTAACTGTACTTAATGATGAAATAAATTATTTTGATAAGGATTAATAGAATGAGTAAAATAAATGCGTTTAAAAGTAGTCCAAATTTGATTTAAAAAATGGTTGTTGTGTCTCACTCGACATAGATAGGTATAGTGTGTCGGGGAGTTTTTTGTAGATATTTATAAGGTCTACAACTAATTAGAACATTTTATAGTTCTATCTTTTATAGTTTAGGCAGCGTACGCAAAATAAGTAACTTTTCTGGTTGATTTTTTACACCTTGTGTCCGAAAAACCCAAATATATTACGGAACCCTATTTATTTCCAAAATAAAATTTAGTCTATGTTACTCGTGGATAATGTAGCTTTCGAATAGTGAAAGAATTTTTGAAATCGGTCCAGTAGTTTTTGAGCCTATTCATTACAACCAAACAAACAAACAAACAAACAAAGTTTTCCTCTTTATAATATTAGTATAGATATATGTGAAACATACTTTTTCCAGTGTGGTGTATGCCCGCCATGCCCTGCGCCATGCAACCCAAATCATCCACCGGTAAGCTTTTGTATTGAAACTAGCTAGTACTGTGGTTGCCTTCACGTCACACAAACACACATTGTCAAAATCAGTATTAATAAAAATTTTTTATGAATCCAAATTTTTGTGGTAAATTTTATGTTTTATGTTTATTAAAAGTTACCGATATTTCTTCAAATTTTTAAAAAGACAATTAGTATAATACTGTCAGATAAACAATAGCAAACGATACGAAACAATTGAAAAATTTAGATTTTTTTCTTAAGGTTCTTTTTTTCAATTTAATGTTACGATTTCTCTAGACGCCTGCCGAAAGGGAAGTGCAGAAGTTGACGATACAACTACGGCAGACCGAAGAAAACTTCAAAACTAAAGTTACAGAGGTACGATTTGATTGAATTCCTTCTAAGCCCTTATTGACTTAAAATTAAAGGTTTATATCAACTGTTACATTTTATAAAGTATTCAAGAAGATTTTGGTTGCTTAAGAGAGGAGAGAGAGGATTTAGATTCTTTTTGAATGACAATTCCGACACTTTCATATATGAAATTAAGAGCAAAGAAAAATAACAACCAATTTATCTATATTTAGAGTTAAAATTTGTTTTTTCCTACGGCCAGAATGCTGCTTTGTAATTTATCTAAACATGTATTTACAAAAGAAAGGTATATAATATATTATATATCCGTTACTGTGTTGCCCTAAGAAGTTAATTATTTTTATCTAGTGTGCGATGCTACGATCCGAGCTTCTCAAGAAGAAAGAAGAGTTAGACAAAGAGAGATGTCAGCACCGCGAAGTGCAGAACAAGCTTCGGGAGTTAGAGATGAAGTTCGAAGGGCTGGCGACGACCACCAACATGATGATGGGTTCTAAGGAGCAGGCGTTTGAACAAGAAGTCAACGTGAGATCCCTGAAGAGGTGTTACCGGGAAGCGAGTGAGGAGATACAGGAGCTGCGGCTGCTGATGAAGGAGCAGAATGATCAGCTTCAAGATTATAGGGTTAAGGTATTACGTTTGTTGAGTTATTGAATGAAACTTGACATGTAAGATAGCTTGACTCATAACAGGGTTATTTATATCAATTATGATGCGTATCATTTCACCAGAGTCGTGGCGTAATTTATTTAAAGCTAAGGAATGTGAAAATTTAGGAATGATTGTTTATATTTACTATAAAAGCAGTTTTTGCATTAAATAGGTTCTAAATATATGTTTTAGTACCTGCAAGCTCAGCAACTGGTTGAAGAGCAGCGTCGCCAAATGGACATGATGGATATGGACAACACCAGGATCAGTGAACAGATCAATTTGGAAATACAGAAAGTTAAGGTAACTTACTTATTTTCTTTGTCCATTGTCTTATAGTCTATATTTGGTGAACGATAAGGTATGTCAATTTTTTTTATAAATGTCTTGATTTTTAAGCAATTCTTTATGAGTTGGCTCTACCAATAGACAGTCGCAAAGCTAGGTGCCTCACTATTGCGATGCCAACCTTTAAAAAAAGGGAATGGAATCGATGCTCTTATTTATTGAACGGATTGCAATGGCGGCGCTAATGAGATTTCATAACGCTTCTCCCCAGTTAGATATTTTTTTAGAAAGTACAAAACTTCAACTCGTATTACAGTTAAAGTTCCAAGAGAAGTTGCAAGAGTTGGCGCCGATCCCGGACCTGCTGAAGGCTACGCAGATGAAGCTGAAGGACGCGCAGCAGTCGCAAGCGATCGCGGAACACAACGCGGAACAGCTGGCCCGAGAGCTTAACTCAGCCAGGGAAAAGGTAGGAAGGAAAAGGAAAGGTATTCATATTATATAAAAGTTACAAGAGAAGTTGCAAGAGGATATCTCAGCCAGGATTTCAATTGGAATGGGAACGCATCGGCGGAGTTGAAGGAAGCGCAACAGTTGGCAGTGATACCAGATCTCAATGTGAAACAACTGGCTTGCTAGCTCAACTCAACCTAGAAAATCATTGGAACGTGTAGAATCCAATCATTACACAGATAGAAGTCCAGGAGAAGCAGAATTGCAATTAGAATTGCAGCATGATAATCATTAGAGTTGGAACGCAGATGCAAGATAGATGGGCAAGATATATAGCGTACTAGAGTTGTAGACCTTTTTTAAGTTTTCAGGAAGTTTCGGGGTTAAGCTATTTCTTCTTCAGTTGGTATTAGCTTACTTAAGTTTTATTTTGACTTTACAAATAAAAAACAAATTAGGCTGTCTTTTAAATAAACAAAAATAGACGTGGTTTTTAAAGAGGGGTTATATGATAAGCCGTTTGGATTTTAAAAGCAGACTCGACACAGAGACATGCAATCTGCATACAAATATATTTCGTTCCGAGCGAGGGAAGAATATATTATTTGTGCCATTGAAATATATCACGATGTTCGTATTGTCCTTTATTATATACTAGCTGTTGCCGGCGACTCCGTCCGCGATTACTTTTATAAAAAAAATGTTCCCCTGATAACTGGATAAAAGTATCCTATGTCATTCTCCTGGTTCTAAACTACATTCCCACCAATTTTCAGCCAAATCAGTTGAGCCGTTATCGAGTTATAAATGAAGTAACTAACAAGACTTTCTTTTATATACAGGGTTGATACGACATATGGGCATTAAATTTAATCACGTATACTATTACCAATTTTCAGACCGTACTCAAAAAATCATTAAAATAGCATCAGTAGTTTAGCCGCAATAAATTTTCTAAGTTTTTGCTATTTAATGACACGATGTATCTGCACTAATCAGCTGTGAGATTCTATCCAAGGGTCATACACATTAAAATTACATAAACAAAAGGCGTTGCCGCTCTTGTCTTTGCATCACAATTTCTAAAATGCAAGAAGTTATACGAAAATGACTCTTATACGAGTGTAATAGGGAAGACAGTGTGAGCAAAATGTCGCTCGCCCCGCGCCCGCTCGTCTACGTCATCATCGGCCGGCGCGCGGTACAACTACCTACGCGACGTTGCCAAACTTCTTGAGGTCAGTGAATTTTATTTACAAATGGCGTTACTTTTTTCTCTAAATTATAATATATTTAGTTTGTTCCGAAAAAACAAAAACCTTATTTTTGTCACTATTTTTTTTTTATCAGTTTCTAATTAATACTAAACGCGGTTAGTACACGTAGTATAATTTAATGCCCCTCAGTCGTATCAACTCAGTATATAGACGATGTGTTACACACAATGTTCATCATATTAATGAAATTTCTATAGCTCGTCATACTTTATAAAAAAGGAGTTAGCATCTTACGTTATAAGGAGGCGGAAGTACTTTTTTAATATTTACATTTAATATATACATTTTTCTGCAATACTTTAATGCCAATAAAAAATTACAATAAAATGCATAATATTAATCCTTTCAAACTACTTTTTTATGAGGCTGCTCATAAAATTAATTTTGTTACCATACAAAAATACTGATTGAAAGCGGTCATCACCACCCTTAAGCACTTGCATATCTTGACAAGAGCTGGCTATAATGTTACTATAACAATATATTAATAACCGTAGGATATGTAGTGGTGTTACCATAGAAAATTAAACTAGCTATGGTCGTTCAGGTCCACATGCTGCTATATAACGCGACGAAGCCGCCAGAAAAGCCGCCGGAGCGCGGCGGAGATGAGAAGCAGATGGCGCTGCTGCAGCAGAGGATATCTCAGCTCACGGAGGCTAACATGACCCTCAAGAGCGAGATTGAGAGGCTCAAGTGAGTTGACTTCATTTTAGTGCTCTTTACTTTTTATTATTGCAATCAATTACATATATGCAATCAATAAAGCATTAATATGCGTGATAAATTGAAGGACTTCTATGAGCTGATTTCAAGTAACCTCATTATTATAATTAGTAGTTTAGTAGTGTTTATTTATAAATTGCTTTATCTGTTTTAAGGTGTATATACTTAATTCATTTATTACATATTTCCCATTCATTATTAAATTATTGTTGAGAAACAATATGCACCAACAAACCATATACTATAGTACAACATTGTATTGTCATTAGCAATTTTGAATCCTAGGGCGGAATAGTGTGTATGGGGCGTGAGATGATATATTTAAGCATTTGGTTGTGTATCAGGGCGAACGTGATTCGCATGGAGGAGGGCGTGCTGGCGAACGAGAAGCGTTTGCAGGAGAAGATGCACGAGTGCGCGCAGATTGGTGGCGAGCTCGACCGCGCGCGCGACGAGGCCGCGCGGGCCTTGCAGCGCGCCAACGAGCGCACCGACACCGTGCGCAAGTGAGGATGACACCTGCCATATTGCCATACTACTCACCACCATTGACCACTTACTACACACCACACATCACACTCACCATTGACCACTCACCACACACCATACCTACACCATTGCCACAGGACCATTATACACTGACCATTGCTGAACGCTACTTACGGGCTAAATTCTTAATCGTGCTTATGATATTTGTTCGAAACTTAAGAGGAATTTAATTACACATGCATAATTTAATTACACATACACATAATTGCATGCTGCAAATTGGACACATCACATTTTCAGATGGTTATTGATCACAGCTCATTGAGTGATTACTGCCCATTGAATCAGAGTGATTAATAGTCACATATAACAGACTCACTCATTTACTTACTGATAATAATGTCCACTGTAGGTGTATGCAAACGACTGTGGCAGAATTGGAGAGACAGTTGGCTTCTACTCGTGCGCAAGTTAAGAACGCTGAGAAGGACAGGGAAGAGGTAATGTGTCATCAATGTTATCAAATGAGCTTTTGTTAAAATTTATATCATACATTGTCTGTATATAATCCAGATTCTATATACCACTAAACTGCTATGAAACAGTTTCGAATTCCTTGGTCTGTCATCAGGTGCAAAGCCGCATGACGTGCCAGATCAACCGGCTGAACGAGAACTTCGAGCAGGCGCAGCTGCGCATCCTGGGCCTGCAGACGCAGGTGCAGACGCTGCGGCGCGCCGCCTCCAGCACCGGCGAGGGCGAGGGCGACAACGACCAGCAGGAGTGCGCCTGCAAGTCCTTCTTCGAGGAGCCGTGAGGTTAGCCGTAAGGTATAGTCGTTGGTAGGACGTCCACAAATAAACACAGACTTGGGTCTCCACAAATACCGGTTGGAGGTGACTTGCATCCAGCGTCTTCCGGTGACTTTTACAAGGTCGTCTGTTCGTCTTGTAGTCAGTTGTATCAGTGAGGTTAGTGCCTAATCAAATGGTAGGTCCATTTGATCTAAGATTTATTTTAACAGAGATGGGATTGATACAAGTCCTTCTGTAAGTGAGTACTGAGTAGTTGGTAGGCCTGCATTAATAACGCTTTTGATTACTAAAATTTATTTTGCTAGGGATGAGGGACAGAATGACTCATCCAAGCTTGTATTCGTAAGAAGCTACTAAATTTGATCTAGGTTTTCGTTAAACATTAAAAAAATCGAGGCCGCATTACATTTTAAGAGAATTGGAACTGAACTGGTGACTGGCTGGATGTTAGAACAAAATGATTTTGTACGTTTAACTAAACATATTATATATAAAGGAAATAATGTAGAAGCTAAGAGATGAAAGATGAGAGATAAACTATAAGGTTCCTATTTTCTCATACATTATTAGTTAAATTAGTAAATAACGACGGGGGTTACGAATAAAAATAATGACGGTTTCTTTTTTCAGATACCAAACAATGGGACAACTAGTAATAAAAGACTGAAATTAATCAAAAGTGCCTTTTCCTGTTGCGATCATGAGTGACTAAGCTAATTTTTTTGAAAATTTATATTAACGTACAAGACAGTGTCGCTGTTTAAAAACTTTCACGGTCTTCTTGCAAATGCTCCATAAGAACTTTGAATATTCACGTACTTATCAAGTTTCTCAGAGGGTTGTTATGAATTAGCCTATATCATAATTAAGTTGCCAAAGTATTGAAATGTTAAAGTAAATAATTATTCCATCTTGTATTCAGCGAACTTTAAGCGTCGTATATTTCATAGTTGACAATTGTAAGGGAAATTAATTTGATGCTAATTGGATGGATTCAATTTGTGTGATGGAATTGTTTTGTATGGTCCGGTGGTTAGCAACACGTATGTTATGTTTAATTATTTTTATTACATTTGGAAGGAATTGAATCAGGTGATGAAGTAAGAATGCAAAATAGTAACTTATCATACTTTTATTATCCTTTTGTTTTTAAAGAAACTTTATCTAGCAACCACTACGAAGAAATATAAAAAAAATAATAGCAAACAAATATTTCAGCATAAACTTTAGTTTTTTTTAATGACATTATCAATTAGGTACTATATTCTGCTTCTAAAAAAATGTTAAGAATTTAAACCAGGTTTTGTTTATAAATATGGCCGAGAAAGTTTTTAAGACAACACAAATTGTACGAATCATTTTCAACTGTAATATCGTGCGTAATGCCTATGTTTGATATCGTGTATCCAGATTTGGAAATAAAAACAAATAATTGAGTATAATGTCTTTATTTTCTCACTTTTTCATAACAACTAAAATATAAAACACCAATTTTAACACTTATATTATTGACTGTCTTTTATTATGCAACAAAAAAATATATTTATTAATAATGTGCTTTGATTATATCTTTCAAGCACGTATAAATAAACCAAAATTGAAGTTAATTACAAAACAAGTTTATTTTTGATCTCTAATCAAACATTTGAATGACTATATTGTACTAGTGACGTAATTATTGCTTTATAGTAAGATAACAACCGAAACAATATTTTTCAACAACTTTCTGATAACTCATAGAACATTGTTTTACTCTTCATAGGAACGGTTACTTCTAGAATATGAGTTATGAAGAGAGAACGCACTATGAAGGCAAAATCGGTTATCGGTATCTCTTATCAAAGGTTACTTCGTATTGCAGCTACAGTTACTGCAGTTAGAATAAGAAATGAAATCCGTAAAGTTTTTTAGGTACTAATATGATGGTCTAACTCGCCTTTCAGTTTCGTTAAACTTCCGATTCTGCGATAGTTTAAAAACGGATCAACTGCTACCTGCGCTATAAAAAAAACACTAGGTACCGATTTCCCGTTGACACGTAAACAAATAAAAATCTACATATGAAAAAGGACCCTACTAATATAATAAAAGTGAAAGTTTGACAGTTTGGATATATGTATGTTATTCTTTCACGTAAAAATGGCTGGACCGATTTAGTTGAAAATGGTTTTTTTTTATATATATAATAGGTGGCAAACGAACTGGCGCGTCACCTGATGGAAAGTGATCATCGCCGCCCATGAGCACTCGTGATGTCACGAGTGTGTTGCCGGCCTTTTAAGGATAGGTATGTAGATAGCTGATATAGATTAACTAAATAAATAAATGCGAAATAAAATTTTAATGCTATAACTAATGAGGACCAGCAATGTAAACATTGCCGTTGATCGCGAAGCAGGACCTAAGAGCGTCCTGCGCCACGTGCGTGTCGGCGTGCGGCGCGCGCGCGACTGACGCGAACGTGTCCACGCCTCTGCTCAGAACGTCTAATGCCTCTGCGGCGTTCTCTTGTTCCATTAGTTTTGCTCCCTCCTGAAGTTAGATTACGATGACCAAAGATGGTGCAATACAAGGAGGTAGGTTCTTTTCAGTAATAAATAAATAAATATTTTCAGGACATTTATACACAGCGCCATCAAGATCCAAGCTAAGCCGAAGCTTGTGTTATGGCAACTAGATAACGGAATAAATTACATATACATTACTTTTCTTTTGTAAATACATACATACAATACATAGCAACACCCAGACCCCAGAAAAATACAAATGTAAATTACAAATATATTTTTCCGGTGTGGGAATCGAACCCACGACACTTCGCGCAGAAGGCAGGTATATTACCTACTGCGCCAAGCGGTCGTCAAGGGTAATGGGTTAGTTATAGATAGGAAGGGCTGAGTTGGAGGAAGAAAGGGTCATTGGATTCATTAATACTACACGAGAGTAACCCGGGAGTTAATAATTCAAGATGACTTGTGAATAGCATTGAATCTTATATGGTTTTTTCTTGTGACATAGAAGAAGAAAATACAGATAAGATTCAATGTGTTGTTGAAATTATTTTTTTATATTTATATCGTGTCCTATTCCGGAAATATTTTGACGATGTAAAACTTTACTGTGTTGTTACAACTTACAACAACAGATAAAGTAAAAAAACTAAAACCCAACTACGACAAAAAACGACTCTGAAAAAGTATAAAAGTACCCCATGAATACAGGTAAAGTCACAAGCAATTGCTAGTAATATATATATATTCGAAATGTACAAGTGAAGCGCTTTAAAATGATACCAAACACGGCATATCTAGCTTAACTTTATTTTTTTACTCTGTATATTTTGTCCGCTAGAGGGCGCCACATTGAATTTGGTGAAAATCTATATAGCCTATAACCAGCGGACAATTAAGACGCTTCTAATGATGTGTCATTTGTCGAATTCTGATTAGTGGTTTAGAAGTTACGAGGGAACAGATGAACATACATACATACATACATACATACATACATAGCCTGTCAAAATCATAACCCTCCTTTGGCTTTGCCGTAGTCGGGTAAAAATTACGTAAAAGTACGTAATCGGAATAACAAAGATCTTTTACTACTAATACAGCTAATTCTTTTTAACTACTGCAAAGCTTAAACCAGATACAATACTTACTTGATACAGAGAACAGCATTCATCAATATTATTCATACATATTTTAACGAGCTTTGGGTCGATGGCCACTGAACACTTTGCACATTTACTTGGCAGATATTTGGGGTTTGCCAAAAATTTCCAACTACATTCTATATTTGGACATCTATAAACAGAAAATCATAGATTTTGTTAAAAATAGTATTGCTGAAAGTCGAGATATTATTGAAGAGATTGAAATGTTTTAATATGTAAATGATATCTATACTCGGGAGCAATGAAATCGTACATGTAGACAATTTTTAGATTAATTAATAAATATATATATACATATGTCGACATGTGCGAATTCATTACATCCGAGTGTATATGCAAATCTATATAAATAAGAAGTAAGGAATACTGAGGAATATCAGTATCCAGTTCCTATCATAAAAACCTCAATTAAAAGATTTATCTGTAGTTTCTTTTTAATCGTTCATTCACATTATGTATTATTAATAAAACATTATATCAATATCCTACCTCAAATAAACATTAGCATTCATCTGTTTAAGGGTAGGCCAGTCTTCCTTACAGGCGATGCAGTCACATTTGAACCAGTATCTACAAGCTAATGATCTGCGTCTCTCCTTAATGCTTCTTAGGAGAAAATGCGGTCCATAGTTCTCTGATACTGTCTCCCCTGGTTTTAAGGGTCTTATGGCACGGAGCACTATATTTTTACCATTGAAGTACCTATTTGTGATTAAGTATTTATTCATTATTTGAGAAAATTAAATAATAATATACCAACTGAAAATAAAACATTCCTAACTAGGAGTCGCACCTATTGATCCTGCAAATACGCACCCCACTAAATTTTTACGTCCAGTTTTTTTTGTTGTTTTATAAACATGAAAGTAATAACCCTAGTATTAAATTTTCCAATCAAAAATAATCATCCGTTACTCGAATACTCAGAACTAACTCAACTCAAAACACAGTGAGATTTTGATAGCTAAAAGTCCAACATTGTTCGTCTTTTTTTACCCGTTACCCGTATTCTTTTAGAAATTCCATATATTAAAAAAATAAACCTTTCTCTAATACAAAAGGAGTTTGGACGAATCGCTTTACGTATCACGCGTACTTACCTAGCCACAGCCGGATAACATTCGTGGTTAAACAACGCACCAGTCGGGTAGATCCCAACAGCGATATAAACAGGTTTGGAACCAGTAAACTGGTGGGAACCACGCACGGTTTCATAGATCTCGTGAGCATTGAATTGCAGTAGTTGCAAATTGTGGAGTATTAACTCACATATGGATGTCTCGGCTGGAAAAAGGTTTGAAGGTTTTCTTAAGAGTCGGCTATTAAAATAAGGTTAATTGACGATGACAACTCTTTCATTTATTTTTAAGGATATGTGATTTTAGACAAATAGAAGAAAGATAAAATACAGTTGAAAATCTAACGACAGTTATCGAAAAAAATTAACGTCAATAAATTATTCTTCATCAAACGGGATATAATTTGAATATTTAACGATTTAATGTATTTTGAATTGAACTCTAATAATGGAAGTGAAATGAATGACGATTAGCCTAATTAATTATTTGGTCGGATACCGGTATATACCGGATAAGCATGATTTAATGGAAATTAATTTAAATAATTAATGGTAAATAGGTAATCTTAAAATTAATGAAAGTTGATATTCTACAAAAGGAAAGCTATAAATTGAAGCTAGAATATATTGGTGTAAATAGTCTTGATTGTATGATGATTTAAGACTTAGATAGATAAGATAAATTTATTAATTTTAAAAATAATTACTATGCTAATTAATTAAAACAGTCACCAAAAGGGGTTAATAAACTAAACTCACCTTTACTAACATCCTTGTCTAATTTATTAAAGAACCCTCCTTTCTTCAGACATTCAGTTAGAAACATGGCCATTACTACTCTTTTGAGATAATCAGATCCCTTCCTCAATCCCGAATGCGTACATAAGGCATATATTTGTCGAGCCGTCGTCTCTAATTGATTATTAAAGCTCAATTTATCCTCAACTTCATTCGTATCATCAATTACGTCTTTATCTTCGAAACTCTTGAGGTATTTCTTCGATCTGTTGAGTCTCTCTTTTCTGCTTTTTATCCTTGATTTTTTCGTCCCTTCAATGTCGTTGAGTATGGATCCGTCTACCGATTTGATTCCATTTTGTATGTGATTCGAATGAATTTGTAAGCTCGTGTCTAAACCGGCTTGTGTTACCATGCGTAGTGCTATGTGACTTAGTATCGACATACCGGAACCTTAAAACGTTAATAAGACACCTACAATAATGTTTAATCCTTTCTTATTTTATAAATGCACTGAGTAATGCTTTCACGTTTAAGAAGAACCAGTTTTAAAAACATGTTCTATAGAGATGCTTCAAAGCTAATACTTAGTATTGCTAGAAAAGTGACGAGGCTTTGAAACAGAAGAAGAATATTTGAACCTGAAAAGTATTCTAGGCTGACGAAGACACGGACAAAAGTAGTTAATACCTTATTTTGTAATAATAAATATCCCGATATTATATAGAAAAAGTAATTTGAAAATTATAGGACTATTTTTATCCAAACGTAGGCGAAGAATTTCCAGCTAGAATATAATCTAACATGACATCTGTGCAGGTGGCTGGAGATATCCAATAAACCGATTATCCGAGCAACTCTTATAATATGAGGGCTTAAGCTCGTATCAAATGTGAACATTATCGACATATAAAATGGCATTTTTTAAATGCGATAAAATAAAAACTAATACAGCAATATAGTAATTGTTTTTTTTCTGATCAGACTAAAAAATGGGGAATATCCTACTTTTTATTCTAAAATCTATATAATGGTTACTCTAGTCCACTTCTTAAATTAGAATGAATCAGTCAGTTACTTTTGTAAGTAAACTTCTAAATAATAATCTTAGTAAATTAATGCTTAGATGTTTGTTAATCTTTCACGTAAAAACTACTCAATATATTTGTCTTTTATAAAAATTATTTTAAAAAATAAAATAAAAATATAAAGCGATAGTTAGACCCTGGCTTAAAACCTGGCTTGATTTTCTGAAAATATTGGCTTCAAATTTACCCAGAAAGAAATTTTATTTGGTTTTTCATAGGATAACCTAACCCCGAATAGCTCCAGGAAAGAAAATTAAGCGAGAAAAGCCACGGAAAACAGCTTCTTACCAATAAAAAGGTCTAGGAACTGGCACTCGTGCGCATGGTACGTCGAGACTGCGATGTCGCGACACTCGACACTACAGAACGTGACACCAGAACACTTGGGACACCAGATTGGCGCTGACATCTCATAGCCTTCTAAGCTTTAAGGAAGAAAATGCATTATTGGTTTAGTACAGCTTAAGATACTAACTAAATAAATCACTCAAAAAAATAAATAAATATTCCAGGACATTTATACACAGCGCCATGTATTCTAAGTCCCACGCTAAGCAGAGCTTGTGTTATGGCAACTATATAACGGAATAAATAAAATACATACATACAATACATAGCAACAACCAGACCCCAATTTCAGAGTTGAATTTTACACAATGTATCATACACTAGCCGTTGCTCGCGACTTCGTCCCCGTCGATTTCTTTTTCCATTATTTCTTCGCTCCTAGTCACACCATACTGTTACGTAGCCTAAAAGCCTTCCTCGATAAATGGTCTTTTCAATAAAAAAAAATCAATTCAAACCAGGAGTTCCCGAGATTGCGCGTTCAAACAAACAAACTCTTCAGCTTTATAATATAATAATAGTATAGAATTAAGACGATAAGGGAAAGGGGTTATACAAGAACATACCGTTTAAAACAATGCAAGCAATGTGAGCCATAGTAGTCAGGTATGAGCGCGGCTGCGTACGGTTTGTCTATGAGAAGGACATCTCCTGTTTTGATATCGTCCTTCGCTACTATGAAGCGACCCTGAAAATATTTTTTAAGTACCCTTTACTCTCTCTGACCCTCTTTGACGTAATCTTACTAGGACTTCTAAGTAATAAACTCGCCACCATATGCTTGTTCTGTGCCTGCGACTCCGTCCGCGTGGACTTTCATATAAAATTTGACCCCCCTTCCCTCTGACCTTCCTTCTGACCCCCTTTGGGGGTTGATTAAAAAAAAAGAAGCCTATGTCCTTCCCCAGGCTCTAGACCCAATTTCGTTCTTATCAGTTCAGTAGTTTAAGCGTGATGGTAAGACAGACAGATAGACAGAGTTACTTTCGCATTTATAATATTAGTATGGATTAGGGTTTTTTGGTATGCGATTTTGAAACGACCCAAAATTTTTAATTGTTAATGCAACAAAATAATCAATCAATTCAAATCAATCAGTTCAATGTAAATGTATAAAGTAAAAATTAATTAATTCCAATTTTCCAACTAATAATATTTTTTTACACGTTGCACCTGTCTTTATATTGTGTTGAACATTATTTCAGAAATTAAGGGTTATTTTATTTTTAATTATAATTATTGTAACACCATTCAATACATAGTATAAAACAAAGTCGCCATCCGCCGCCTGTCTGTCCCTATGTATGCTTAGATCTTTAAAACTACGCTTTTTCTTAAGGAAGGTTTATATGTATAATACACGCATAATAAAGTAGAAAAATACACATAAATTTAGAGGTTTCTAATGTGACATCGTAAATAAGAACGCTTTTTTTGCGCTTATATTGCATGCAGGCGAAGCCGGGGCGGGTCGCTAGTAAAAAATAAAAATAAAATAACAGTGCTATTAGGTGTAATTTTCGACGTACATCTGGCACACAAAACCTTACGGCTACAAACGACCTTACACGGACAAGTTTCAATAGACATTGTGTACCTTTTCCTCCTGCTCGGTGATTTTCACTAGATTGGATAACGAGGGTATATTGAGCTTGGAGCCGCCCGTCACTGATATACCTGTAACGGAATTTAGTACAAAAATACGTAAATTAATTTTTTTATTGAAGTCTGCTGCAAATTAATGAATCTATGTTCTATGTTTGGTAATTCAACTATATATCATCATCGATATATCGTCTAGCGACCCGTCTCAGTTTCGCTTGCATATACCTATTAGATGTAAGCAATTTTAATTCAAAATCGGTTTAGTAGTTTATATACATGAGCAGTCAATCGTAGACAAATAACGTGACACGTAAAGATGTTAGATTAAATATAATAATAAAAAAAATATCCCCACAATACGAAAGCGAACATCAAATATAGAAGAGCAAAGGCTTAATTTTAGAATGCATTTAAACAAATGATATAAATATAAAACCCCTTTAAAAGCAATACTTACTAACTAATGTTTGTTTTAGTAACCAATTTTAGGTGAAATTCGTATTTAAACCCCTATTTTCTTGGACTATAACGTCTTGTTTAATTGAGCCTGAATTCACATTATCATTTACCTGTAACTAAACCTTTATATACAACTACATACAACAAGAATTCATACTAATATTACACACATAGAATCTAATAAAGAAAATTACAATCCCATCCGTGTTTCCAAGAAACTGCTATCAAGAAACAGACGATACACGAGGAAATATGAGTGAGAATGTAGGTGTCTCGGGTCTAGCAAATATATGTTATTAGGAAAATAGTTCACGAAGGCATCTAACATTGCACTAGTAAGAAACCAACTAACTAATAAGGAATTTAATATTGTACTCGCGAACTGGAAATAATTCGTTCTCGTCTTCGTTGTTGTATCAAAAGTGAACTATACTGGCTGTTAATGAGTCTAATGAAAAATTTCTATATAAAGGAAAGACTATTTCTTTATTATACTAGTATTACTTGGTTAAGAAAGCTAAGGGTTGTTATTGCATTTTATAGTCATGTGAAACAACGCTATTTTATATTGTTAGCCGTAAGCCAAGTGTAGTTCGCGTAAGACATTATTTATTATTTCTACATTCTAATAGCTATTTTGATATTTGGATCGGAGTTTCTAAAATTTCTAAACAAAAATTGACATAATGTTTCGTAGCTTTTATTGTGTAACTAAACCGGATTTTTTTATAAATTTTAAACCTTTTATTACGATAAAAGTCTTTTGTTGTTTTTCTTCAGTCTGATTTTAGCGTTCAAGTGCAAAAGGAGTATATTTATAAAGTAGTAGTAAGGCATAAAGATGTCTTAAATGTATGGCCCTATCGTAAAATTCTTACTAAGTACAAACGTAAGGGAACGTATGCGACGTCAGCATTAATAACATTAGGACCGGAATGCAGGCAAATAACAATATTTTTGCCTTTTTAGTTGTACGAAACGTTTCATTTAGAAATGGTACAGTGTAATGTATCTTAAAGCTTTCTTATAGTAAAATATTTATATGTTGGATCAAATGTTTAATTTTCATATTAACTAAATATTATTTAACATATTTGGTATATTAAAAATAGGTATTGATTTAACACATATCTTCGGACTTCAATAATATACTGTATAAATATTATTTAAAAATATATTTATTTATAACGAGATATCGTCAGTAGAATTTGTTGCTTTATAAAATTAAAAATGAACCAAAGTATGGTATTTTTGGTTCAATTCCAAAATTTATTTTTATGATTTGTTCCGACGTCGATGTAAGTTAGTCAAAAAACGTAGAAAAAATACCCTTACCGATTATATATATCAATACTGTAAATGTGAATTAATAATGGAAACAATTATATACTTACTTGGTTTATTAGTACCGGCTAGAGGTTTGACGGTATAATCCAGTGAATCAATGTCTTGTTGCAATTCTTGTTTAGCCGTTTCGTCTTTCCCTAGCAACCTTCGAGCTAACTCATATGAGACTTTTGCTTTTGTTGGTTCGTTGGCTCCTATTTACAATAATTAGCTTTTAAAACATCTCTATTATAGCTACAAACATACTTCAAAATCTGCAGGATACTTTTTTATATAACGTAGGGGGCAAACGAGCAGGCGAGCCACCTGATGGAAAGTGGTCATCGCCGCCCATCAACACTCGCAGAGCTTGACAGCTCTGGAGTGGGTTAGACCTTTTAGAAAGATGACACTTATTTTAAAACAGCGCCATCTAGTTCCACACTAAACAGAGCTTATGTTATGGTAAATTACCTTTACATACAATACATAGCAACATCTAGAAAAATGGAAATTGAAAATATATTTCTCTAGTGTGAATCCATAATCTTTCACACAGAAAGCAGCTGTCCTACCACTGCGCCAAGCTTTCATTATCTTTGTAGACAGAAATCTCTTTGTAGTGATAAGGCTGTTTTATGCACTATTTTAGATTGTGTATTTAGTTGCTAAGTTTTTTGTGAAACAAGAGTAATAAATTAACCTCCATTTGCTTTTTCTGTCTAAAAATATCACGTACAATGTCCTTTTAATATGGTCTTATATTAATTTTGACATGTCAGTCTCAGACCGAGTTATTTCGAGTTATTTAGTATATTTCGAATATTCTAGAAATTTAAATTTTTTTCCCATCAGACAATATATTTATTTCCATATTTTAGAATAAAGATTGGAATTAAATCAGACTATGTTGACCCAAATACCCGTAGGTGTTTCCAACGAATTTAAAAGTTTAATGGGTCAAGGGCTCTGAAGGGTCTGCAATGACATCGAATCAATGAGTCTTCTGCATGAATAAGTTCGGAATCGAATGTCCGATATTCCAAGGAGTTTTAAAGCGATTTGGGGTAAAATGTGGCTAGTATTTTCTGCGCTGATACAATAACGTATGGAAATTGCTCAGTTTTTTAGGATAACTTTTTAGTTACAACTTCAGTAGTACAAATGTTATCAATACAATTTAATTTAATTATTTTGTTTATTTTTCTATTTTTTTTTATTAATGTTATGTTCTTTTGTAAGACGGTATCCAATCAAAAACATACATGTGAAATGAGAGCCAAGTTCAATTTTATGATACTTTCCTTCAACGACAACAGAGGTGAGATTTAAATGGGTGCCAAGTCTAATGGTCAGACCTGAAATTTATTTATAAGTAACAGTATAACATATCATATCTTCTTAATACATAAGATAATATATTGGTAGCCTGAGGTCTGTCTTGGCTATTGTGTATATTTATACCAAATTGCTTCAAAACTTAAACCACTATTCAAGAATAAAATCATAACTTTAAGACACGTCATGATTAATCTTTCAATAAAATCTTACCTTTATAGCAATGTCCCATTCGCCAATAGTATTGTGCCCTCATTTTAGCTGGAAGTCTTTCCTTTAGAGCTAACTTTAAGTCTTCTAATGCGGCGTATGGTTTGTTGGTTTGAAGCAAAATTTCTGATCGCTCCCACAGAGCTAGAGCTAACGAAACACCACCATCTATCACTTCGTCGACACCTGGAATTGAAATTATTATATTTTATCTCAAATTCTACTAAAATAATAAATGTGAAAGTTTGTGGGAACGTGTTTGTTATTCGCGTAAAAACGGCTGGAACGACTTAGTTGTATGTAGTTAGTTATATGGTACAGAGATAGGTGATACCATGGATTCACACATAGGATACTTTGCATCCCGATCTTCTTCTGGGACAAGGAACTTCGCGTTTAATACCGCGAGAAACGGTTAGTAAATAGTATATTATAATAAGTATTTCTTGGGAGACTTATGGGCGAGGAAAATACACCACTTTTGGAAATAAACCAGCGGCTTAATCAAGCGTTATCGGGTTCGGAAAAAATTGACATTTATCAGTCGTTTCCTATGATGAGATGCTGTTCTTATATATGAATCGTGCGAAAGAGATAAAGCCCTATAAAATACTGAAATTAGACATTTGTCTCTTTTCAAAAGTCAATGTGCAAATTTTCTTGCCAGATCTTGGAGTTTCCTAACTTTATTTAAATATTGACAAGGAAATAACGAAACATTTCTTGAGGAGTCTCGTAACGATACGATTTGACGAAGAAAAATTGTTGATAAAATAAATAATATCGTTCGATAAGTATAACATACATTATTTTAAGACTACAAAATTTTCTCGGAATAACTGCTTACATCGTAACAGTATTTTTCTTCTAAAGTATATATAAAAGCCCTGGATATAATACATATCGATATTTCAATAATTGAGTTCTGGGAAGAAACAATAAGTTGAGAACATAGATACATTGCTATTTATGTTAAAGGTATGGTTTAATAACTCTATATTCTATATGTAGAATAATTGAATATAAAAAATCAAACTATTTTGTTCTGGAACACCACAAAACTGTTTAACGTGAGTACGTTATACGTTATTCTATGTATACACGCGGGCCTCGCAGCCAGGGAAGCAGCCTGGCAAGCAGCACGGCGAGTAGCCTGGAGGGGGGCACGCCAAACAAGCAGTACACACGCGCGCATTTATCCTGTGATGTGCCAAAAAATCGACACGCGTCGGGTTTACGGCAAGCACACGCACGTGCACATTCCAACAATCGAACAGCCCGTCACAGGCTTGTGCTTGTGTTTGTGATCGTTGAATGTCGTTTTGCACGCGAGCGTGTAAACGCGGTATTATACGATGGAAGCTTTGATACAAATATAAAGTGAAGTGCAGTTGTTTTTTGCTTCGCGTCTGATTCAATTTTAATTAAAGCTCGCTACAGCGCTTAAGTTGATTTATAGAGATTCACGGCAAAGTATCTAGGGTATATTGTTTCATTTTTATTCGTTTTCAACGATTGGGATCCACTATTATTGAATTAAATGTTATGATTTCTTGTTACACAAACTGGGTACTTACTAATAATTAATTATGAATAGTAACTATATTGTAATAATGCCTTATGACTTGGGTACTTCAAGAAAAGAAGCAGAGTCTTTCTAAAAGGCCGGCAACATTTCAGATCTGTCAAGCTCTGTTGATGGGCGGTAATGACCACTTTACATCAAGTGACTAGCCTCGTTTCCCCCCTATGTTATAAAAAATATCTTACTAGTAAGTGAGTAGACTTACTTGAGTTTGTTCTAATTATATTATTTAAGCCGTGAGTGAAGCTTTCCGTCTTTAAAGCAGATTATAATTACGCGAATTTTGAGCTTATTCTAGCTTATCTATTGATCATAGAAATCATGCAATAAAATGCACTAAAATATAAAATGTATGGATTATTTATTAATTCAATCAAAAGTAAAGAGCGATAAATTGTTTCCTTCAATTATATAACTAAAAGTATACAAGAGAAGCTAGTAAACATTTCTATAGCATCTTAAGCAAGGATGTCAGCTGCATTCGAACTCTCAATAAAGAAACGCATTTTATTATGCAGCAAATGACATGACAGCGGGGAAATGAACACTGTTATATTCATAATGTTGGTACACTGTGCTAAGACTCGAATAAGAGGAAATGTATTACGAATGTGACGGAGAAAATTTACATGTAATTTCAGCGCTAAGTACTATATGTACATACTATGATAATTGTCCGCATTTATACAATGGAACTCAAAATTTTTCTTTTTTGGGTTTATTCTAGAATTCTTATTTAAATAGGGTTTATTTCATGATCATTCATTAATCTATGGTTATTTTTCATTCCAACTTTGTTTTTGATTTGGATTGATTAGTTGGTTCTTTTTGTATAAGAAAATAGCACAAACTCAAAAAAAAATTGTCTAATGTTTCCATTTTGCATAAAAACGGACAACTGTGTGCAAATCTGTGTATATTTAATGTAAATGGTAGGATAGGAGAACACAGTCACATCGGGAAGTTAGTATAGGATTGAGTAATTTTTTTTAACGATTATTACTTTAATGATTTAACATATTGTATAATCTAGCTTAAAACTAGACATACCGACAAAAATCTAAAAAGAACATATGTATTTCAATCGCAAAAGTGCGGAATCACCGGTGTTCGAGTTTGACATCGCACTTGTTCGATAAAATAATAATGTTATATGAAAGAGGGTAGTCCGAAAACTGAAACCGTTGCTAGTTATCCCCAAGAGCATAGCGTAGTTCACATGCTTTAATCCTGAGTAGATTTTTGAAAAGTTATTTGATATTCTAAATTTATTTGCAATTTTCTGACCACCAATGAATAACTATGCGCTGTGTACGTTGTGCGCGGTCATTACATTGATTGCGTTTTTAATTTTACTGTTTCATGGCCTATTATAAATAATAAATTACTGCACTACAGTATTAAAGTACACTTATCGGTTCTAAAAAGAAAAAAAAGACAAAATTGAAATCGAATTTTTATGATTAAAGTACTTTAGAATCATTATCTGAGAGCACACTACAAATTTTCGGAGCTAAGTCTTTTAGGTTTAGAGAACTTTGTTTCTCTGAGTTTACTTTACCAGTCATAGGTGCTCGGAGAACAGCTTGGCTGGCCAGTGCGAATGCTTTGACTGGATCTCCTTCCTTGAACGCAGTCTGAGCCGCCACTCGCTTCTCGTGGGAGACCCGGGCGTCTTTACCGCGATGCATCGGTTGTATTCTAGAGAACACGTCGCGAATGGTACCCATGATCTGTAAAACAAGCCCTCTTTGATTGCATACTTACGTAGAAACGTATGAATTGTTTTTTTTTTTTTTTTTTTTTTTAAATATATTTAAAGTTAGGTGTGCGTTAATTGCCTCTTGTACTTTATTATAAATAAATAAATAAATAAATAATTTCAGGACATTTATACACAGCGCCATCTAGTTCCAAGCTAAGTTTTTCGTACGACCTTCTTTAACTACGCTAAGCCATTTAATGACGCGTGTTTTTATATAAATATTCGTATCGTAATTTAGATATTGAAGCAGACGCACCCACACGCGTTTATAATATTAATCATAATCTGAAAAATAGACCCTATTTTTTTTAATGATTGTACTTACGTAAAAAAGTTTTATTGGACAATATGAATTGTTTTCATACGACTTTTTTTGAGGGTGGGAAATCCAGTTGCGGATACCGAGTCCTCCTCAGGGGAAAAGGGAGCGGCTAAGTTGGATTCGCTAGAAGGGACCACTAAAACCTACCGGTGCTCCATTTATATTAACATATTAATACTAGCTTCACCCCTTAGAACAGTTTTTTCCAGTTAAAAAGTAGCGTATGTTCTTTCTCTGTATACCAAATTTCATTACAATCGGTTGAGCGGTTTGGACATAAAAGCGTAAAAGCGTTTTGGGGGTTGATTTAAACAAAAAAGTAACCTATGTCCTTCAAATTTCGTTCTAATCGGTTCTGTAGTTTAAGAGTGACGAAAGGCAGACAGACAGACAGACATAGTTACTTTTGCATTTTTAACATTACGTATGGATTCGTACAGTAATTTTGAAAATGAACCAGATAGACGTACATACATGTATTTATAATATGACATATTACAGAGTAAGTGGACGCGATAGATCACAATACATTTTAAAGCGAAAAAAAGAACAACTCGCGTTACTCATATACTCATTTAACCCTTTACTTCAATACAATTAAAACTTAGTGCATCTAATATGTAGCCACAGAACGCTGATGCGAAACAAAGGTAGACTAAACTAGAGAATAATGAGCATCGCAGGCTGGGAAATGCAGCCAAGTGGAGATTTCTAGAAGCTTCCTTCCTCTAATGAACCTCTGACGATGAATTCTGTTAGACCACAATTCCTTGTTTGCACATTGATTTCATGAATTCAGTTTTAATTAAATATAACATGTTTTTATTTCTTAAATCGAAGATAATTACAAAATTCAATGATATTATATTAAAAAATAAGTTATAGGCGCGAAATTTTGAAGACGAACAAACATCCTAATTAAGACGTTTTACCTTTAGGTAATTGGTAAACACTAACTAACTAACTAAAAAAACAATCAACATTTTCTTGTTGGTTTTATCATTTATCTCTTTTCCATCATTTTGACTTGTACGTATGTGTGCTATCGCTGCTGCGCGGAACAATTTTTTCGATTGATTTGTATGGGTATAACGTACCTATTATATGATATCATTGATAAAATGTCTATCTTACTAATGTAATAAGTTAGCTGACCCAGCGTACTTTGTTCCGTCCTGGCTCTAAGGTCAAGAGGTCCTCCCTACCAATTTTCACCCAAATCTGTTCTGCCGTTCTTGAGTTATAA
>JADANM010005835.1:1991717-2024003 GCA_026213755.1 Eurema hecabe
GAAATACTTTATCAACAGTAAAAGATTTTTTCATTTCGATCTAGGTATTCGTATTTTCAAAATATTTCTACTTTTTAATTATAGTTTAATATATGAGTCCCTATCAACATCTCTTTTAAACCTTTTAGATTTAATTAATAAGATTTTCAAATAACGATATAAATTTAATTAAGAAGTACGTACAAGCTAGTCGATGACAAAGGATGAGTTAATAGCATTGGCTCAAAAAAATCTACATGTCTTTATAGGATTAAAGAGAATTAATGAGAAATCTACATTCACCATTTCTTTTTTTTGTTTGATAGAATATTTGCTTTGAAACTTGCTATGGAATCAAACATTTCCGGTCATTATTAAAACCAAAGTGTTATACAAATAATTCAACTAGGCTTCTAGGCAACTTTTGAATCGTCAGACAGTCTTACGTCAATTATTAGTATAATTAGCTCTTTAGACAAAACATTTTTACCAAGCTTAGAAATATTCAGATCTTTTCCTCGAGGCCTTGAGTGAAGAGTCAAAAAAGTAAATCCTATACATAAAAAACACTTGGATATTATTATAACTGTAAAACATTTCGATTAAATGTAGAAGCTGAAAGTGTTTGTGCGTGTCAGTTATGCTGTCAGTGCCATTGAGCCTGGCTTTTTGTTCCAATCGAAATAAACCTGCGTTTTGAGAGCATTTTATTTAATAGCTTTTAGCTGTAAAATATATTCTTAGATGAATTGTTGTTGTGCATACAAAAAATACCATACTGTCGTGAAAGGTTTTGAACATCAATATTTTCTTAAGATTCTTCGAAGTCCTAGAATGGTTTCTATGGCGAGAAAAAATCATATAATTTCCGCTAATTTTTTTGACAGAATGAATTCTGTCGCTTACACAGCACGTTGGGTCACTGTATGAAATATTAAAATTGATATTAAATTATATAAAAAACGTTTGTTTATTAGTCTCTCTTAACAAATATCTATTCTTTCATCCTTATCTTTTCTAACATTAACAAACACATTTATAATAATCTCATCGAAAGTTATAGATTAATGACCATGTTAATTGCTGTTTTATTTATATTCTAGCCATAAATCTGCCAACCTTTGTTACAGCGCAGACGAGGTGTAAAGTCTTACATAATATCGTTATAACGAAGAAATCCTCAAACAACGATATACCTAGCGAGGTTAAATCGAATTTAAAACAATACACTAAATGATAATCTAATAAATTTCTTTTTATTATTATTTAAACACGTAAATATATTATATCTTATTACAAAATAAAATAGTAATTTAAAAAAAATAGTAATAAAATTCAAAATTTAAAGACATGCTTGATATTTTTTTTACGTCAATAGTTTTCTGATATTAAATAAATAAATAAATATTTTCAGGACATTTATACACAGCGCCATCTAGTTCCAAGCTAAGCCGAAGCTTGTGTTATGGCTACTAGATAACGGAATAAATTACATATACATACTTTTCTTTTGTAAATACATACATACAATACATAGCAACACCCAGACCCCAGAAAAATACAAATGTAAATTACAAATATATTTTTCCGGTGTGGGGATCGAACCCACGACCATTCGCGCTGAAGGCAGTTGTGTTACCACTGCGCCAAGCGGTCGTCGAATATTTTAAATAGCATAATCATAACAAAGAAGACTTTAAATTTCCTTCGTACAAAAAGTGACAAGCATGTTATGCCAATGATAAGCGAATTGAAAGTGCCACTGCTGCTTCTGGCATTTAAACTTAATCAAAACACGTGCCTCAACAAAGACGTGCCACTGATGTCTGTAGTACAATACGGATGCACTTTAGTCTCGGAAGTTGAGTTAAAACTGAAAATTCAATCAAGCATGACATCGCGACGCTAGTTCTCCAACTAATGATATCAAAACTGGTTTCTATTTACGTCGTTAATTGGATTTAGAATTATATTAATAGGAAATCGAAGAGCCAAATAATATAATTCTTTCAAATAACTTAAAGGCCATGAATTAGGTATAACATAATTTAGAATTTTGATTTACGTTCAACAGTGAAACAGAGTAATACAGAAATAATAAAAATAACATTAATAGTAGTAATGCTGTCGAAATTATGATTTTTGTTATCAAACTGGTGAGGTAAACAAAAATAATCGACAGTCTTACGGTAAATAGAAATTCACGCATAGTAATCGTTACTCTTAATAGTGAAGGAAAATACGGTACTTACAGCTGAAAGGTGCTAACTACCTGTAGCGTCAGCAAAAACAATGATTGTATGTTTAAGGTGTACGGTCAGAATATATGTTTAATAAACGTTTGTAAAGTTATCTGTTTGATGAACTTGTGACTAGCTTTGCCGCGCTGATCTGTTTTCTTTATAGCTTAAAAAATTGTAAAAATATTTGTAATAGCTTTATTAAAAACACGCAGGTATAATAATTGTGATATTTAAAAGCCTGATAAAAATAAATAGTATACTTATAATTTGTTTTTGGAAGAAAATCACTTACTGAATCAGACTAAACAAAATTAGATTTGTGAAACAAAGAATCGAAAAATAGGTTAAGGAGGCTCTCGTATCAAAGGTTATATAAGTACAGAATGCCAATGACGAATTTAATTTTGTTATTATTTCGGGGAGATATTGATTCGAAATGTTGAAGTATCCGTTATAAATCGATGATATTTATTTACGTAGATCTACGTGTGCGTGTATATGTATATGTTGTGTTTGTGTGTGTGTGTGTGTGTGTGTGATAGGTAAGGTTCCTAACGGATGATCAAATCAGATATTATTTTTGCAGATAAGGTATAATATAATATCCATATTAAAGTGAATATTTAATTGTTTATTTCTACTTGATAGGCTACAGAACTATAGGACAGATTTGAATATAATTTGGAACATCATTGTTCCAAATTGTACTTAAATTTAAAAAGTGATGTTCAAAATTCCAGGAGTGTAGGGATGGTGGTTTATTAATTTGTTTTCGTATACCTATTATTACTACGGCCGTCTTTAGATATTACAACCTAAATTACAGTAAATAGAAATTTATTGTATTAACTAGTTTAGACAATTTACCAAATATTTTTTAAATAGCAAACAGCAGATAAAGTTCAATTCTTCGCTTGTTTCGCCAAATATAATTCATGAATTCAACTATGAAATATAAACACAAAGAAACTGTCGACAAAATATTATAAACTCAAAAATTGTTGACAGTTATAATTGTAAGTTTATTAGCCGATTAGATTGCTCGAGATTTGAAGAATTGGAAATAATTGCGTTTCGGATTGTTTTTAGTCTTAAAGAATCTTTATAGTAACTTTCAGGACTTCGTCTAAACTCTAAACAATAAGTAGGTTTTAAATTTCGTTTGTTTTCTAAAATATGATTATGATCATAGTTTTCCTTACGTGTTTATATTTTACAATTTTTCAGAAATATCTTTCCTTCATCTAAATAAAATCTTTTGTAAGGATTGAACATGGACAGAGTTTCCGACTGATTCGAAATGTTGTACTTCTATAGATTATTTCGAAATAAATAGTATTGACTAAGGTATCTATACGTATCTATCGTTGAAACAATTATGACAGATATTGGACGCTGTTGGATCCACAACAATAAGGACAATAACCTGACAAGACAAAAGAGAAACGTTCCTCGCAGATATAGCAATAACCATTTGTATCTAATTTTATGATAATCATTTCTTTGTCCTTCGTTATAAGTTAGAACGAGAGATTCAAAGCGACATTCATTTTGGGCAATACAATGGCCTGAGCTCTCTAGGTCGATTCTCTATGCAGTCTAGTCTAAGTAAGAGAGATAACAGTTTTCTTCAAAGTTAAGCGCTTTACTGTACGACGTTGTGACGTCACATCGAGCTTTTGGCCAAGAGTGAAAAAAATTATATTTCGTTACCTCGGGGCCCGATTATGCCAGATATAACTTTGAAAAAAGGAAGGAGTGTAGGAGTGTAGGTCTTAAAAAAGGATGAGTCTTTGACAGTAATTAGTTAATCAACAACAATTATTGTGACATACAACAAAGCGGATAAGAGGTTACGATGTTTACATAACGAAATGGTTTTTGAAAGATGCTTCATCATTTCAACGAGCTTCTATGAGTAATAGCTAATGTATATAGAGTATAGCCCCTTTTGTACGAATCTAATTTTATGTTATCTTCTACCAATATATTTAACATTAGCTGACCCATGCCCACTTAATTGGGCATAACGTTAAAAATCCTTTTTATTGGTGGAAACTTAATATAAAACAAAGCAACATTAAACATAAATGTTGCTTTCTATTGGTGAAAGAATTTTTAAAATCGGTTCAGTAGATCTCGAGATTACCCCTTATAATTACAATTTAATAAAAAAAATACTTCTTTATAATATTAGTATAGATTATGTAGCATGTCCATATGTATGAAGATTGTACTTAATTATTCAATAGTGACTTAATTCGTTTTAGATTTCAGAGGTTTTACTAGCATGATGTGAGTTGAAAAGATTATCGCTACTTCGAGCAGGTGGACCTTCGTCTCGACAATTGTTAGGGTCGGTGTTTGTGATGTATGGGATTTTTTATTGACGTAATTCGATTGTTATTATACGGAAGGTATTCTGAATTCACTAAGAAAGAAAAAATATACTGAAAGTAAAAGATTTTCAAGAAGTTTGCGTCGCCATCTTTAATGCTATTAGTACTAGTAGTACATTTTATTGATTCTGATCAGTGAGTTTGAATGTGAAGCCCGAAAAGAGGTATCGTTAAATGAAATCTGGAAGCGATAATTCAAACGGAAAATAATATGTAAAATTTTCATAGGTCGGTTTTCCTGTCGTCCCATGTAAGTCTATGGATCATGCGCGAAGCAACAGATTGGAGGGGACATGTCTCCCGTTTGGCGGTTGGCAGCCATTGCTTATCTCATTCGCGGTCCAGCCGTCGCCGCGTGTAGACGTGCGTTATTCCTCTCTCAAAGTTAATAGCCCGCGGACACGCGCGATTACCGATCCCTGCTTCTTAGGTAAGAATGTTTTCCTTGTACGCTCCGGATATTTTCAGCATTTTTCCATCACCGCCCATTGTTAATTTTCGCCCAACTTTGTTTTCGTTTACTGTTTGTTTAAAGGAAACGTTATCAAAAGGTTATTCAAGTAATTATTTGAATTGTTTCAACATTGTTCCGAACTCATTTTTACCGGAGTTTAAATGGATACTTAATATTGTAATTAAAAAGGGCCTTTATGAATTTTTTTAGAGAATATAATTTAAAAAGCTGCTAAATGTATGTCGGTGCTTATCCTGTTTTCAATTATGATTTTACGTATTTTCGTAAAAAAATATATATGTTTATTTTGTACTTAAATTACATAAACCGACCGCATCGGGTTGATGCTATTATCTTATAGTGTTTAATAGAGAAGGGTGTATGTTTGTTTTTGTAATATTATAATTTGAGTCGACATAATTGACGCTACAATGAATATGTTAATCAGTTTCTCTTTCATCGATAGAAAAAGAAAATATGACAAAAATACATAATTTTAGTAGTATTTAAACCGGCTAGCTTTGGTAAGCCGTATTAATGTGTAATTACGAAGGTACATTTTGTATGTATGTACATCATGTACCGGTAGGATTGTTTTGGTCTTAATCCCGGTGTCCGATTAATTTTATCTTTATTATATTAAGCGTTTTTATTTACAATTCGTATAAAGAAAAATGTTTAGTTTCATTAAGAGGCATTTTAATATCAAAGCTACGACTTGAAGGCTTAATATCTTACTAACGACCGGCTCTGAGATCGTACATTTTATAAAAGTATTCAACATTAAAACCTCTTTATTGAATCATTCTATCTACTAAAAAAACCCATCGAAATTCGTTGCGTGATTCTAAAGATATAAGCATACGAACAGAAAGTTGTGACGACAACTGGTCCGGTTTGTTAGTGGGGAAATTTTTCATTACAAACCTATGACAATATTCATTATGACTTTACCGACTACCGACATTCGAACTTCTATCCACCGGAACCCCACTGTGTTCCGTTCTACCGCAGAGTGGGGGAACCAGTCCCCTCCGCTGACTCTTAAAAAAGAGAAAAAAAAAAAATAAAAAGAAAATGATTGTCATTAATTATTTCAAATTACTCAAATGCAATCTTATCTATTAATTATTGTATGAATAATAATTGAACTTAATTAATTTCAGATAATTTGCTATCAAATGTTTTAAATTACAATTATATTATGATGAGCGGCGAAAACTTTAATTCACCTGATTGTAAAATAAAATATTACAATCATTCAAAATATTTATTTGTTTATCAATACATAGTATAAAACAAAGTCGCGATCCGCCGTCTGTCTGTCCCTATGTATGCTTAGATCTTTAAAACTACGCAACAGATTTTGATGCGGTTTTCTTTATCGGATAGTGTGATTCAAGAGAAAGGTTAATGTGTATAGTTCATACATAAATGCGGGTAAGACCGCGGGATGCAGCTAGTATTTAATATATATAAGAGCTAATAAATGAACAGGTTTCATGAGAGATTTCGATATGCTATGTTTTAATTAAGCTTTAAGTTCATTTCAATTGTTGAACACTTATAATGATAATAAATTAATAAATATATAAAGAAATAATGTTGAAGTGAATTTCCTAACGTCTGCTCTCTAGTGTAATGAAGACTAGTATAATTAAAATATCAATCAACGCTACATCTCATTAGGAATTTATTTACTTTATGATCAAAGTTGAAGTCAAATATAATAATAATAATAGGTGTTATTTACACTTTGGATAATACATGTTTAACCGCATTTTGCATACAAAAATTATATGTAATAAGAAATCATTATTATTTCATCGATTTACTAAGTGATAGAAATTACATTAAAACATTAGTTGATTGTGAAAAAAATCCTTAATACATTTATGTTTATTTAAACACGCTACCTATAGTAACTAAACAATTATTTATAATTGGTTCAGAAAGCGGTTTTTATAGAGAAATACGTGCAACACTAAGCTTTGATAGTTGCTCTTTTAAATGAAAAAGGGACAGAGGTATTTAAGCTTGGACTACACATTAAACCACCTTAAACATATTAGGGTGCTGTTCGCTATATTCTAAATATTTGTCAATTACAGTCCTAAGTTACTCCAAGTCTAGACGTAGGTGTTTGTTGAGTCTAAAACGAGGTAGTTTCATATTAGGACATTTTCGCCAACCCCAAAGGGTCGCCGCCCCAGAATGTTTAGCATTTATAAGAAATTATATTATGTGCGTACACCCGAATGCCATCTCTAAAATTTACCTATTATGTAAGAGGTTTAAGGTGAACTTAAAAATAATTAATTATAATAACTATAGCTAGAAGATTTTATCCTTTGGAATATTTTCGCGTTAAGATAATTAAAATTAATATCTAAAAGGTGTTATTATGCTTCATAGGTATACACATCGTGTCGTAAAAACATAAACATGTCTCTTAAAAAGACATAAGTACTAATTAAATATGCACAAATCGAAACTCGATATGAGTATAAACTTTTATAACTAAAATTCTTGTTGATTCGTAACAAACATTTTTGCTGACTCCGGCTAAAAAGATTACTTTAATATTATGAAATGTTATCAGTTACGCTATCGAAATATCGCTTTAAACAATTTAATAATCTCAATGAGTTGCAAAACCGTATTTACAAATACAATACCGAGAGAATCAAACTTGCACTTTTTATAACCTAGGTATTAAGAAACTTTAAAAATGTAAAAATGAAACGTCGATAGTGTTGGTAAGTCGATAATGGCTGAAATGTCTGAGTCTGACCTTTTTAGAATATTCCTTGAAGTTCTAGAATGTTTACAGATGATTGTGTCAGCGTGTCTGTGAACCCGTCAAGGTGCAACAACATTCAGTGGGTTCTTAGGGAGTAGTATCCTCCCCATGCTGGGCGGTTATTCGTAACAAGATTTTCCACCTGAAAAAAAGGGTGGTTCTTAAGAAAATTATAGTTGTGGCATAGCTAAACACTTTTTTAACCAACTGCAAAAAGGATTTTCTCAATTCGTCTGTGTATATAATATTTTTTTCACGTATGTTCACCGATATAATCGTCGTTCGTACTTATACTTTTTTCCACCAAATTGCGATTTCTTAGTTCGTAATTTTTGGAAATAAATAAAAAGTTATTATTATTATTATTGCCGTGTACGTAGATTGAAAAGAAAATAAGAAGCGCGATTCCAAGTATATAATAAAGTCGATTTTGATATTTAAGAAAGTGAGCTTGTGCAAAAAAGCATATTTAGACCGTTTTTTTATTCTATGAAATGGTGAGACGAGCTGGACCTGATGGTAAGAGAAACGCCAGCCCATAACCCATGTAGTACTACCCAGAACTTTTCTCCGGGTCCAGCACTACATCGATGCTCTACACTTCGAGTCATAAGATGTTAAGACTCATTAAACCTAAGACTTAAAACACATCAGTTTATTTTATGTATAAATAATTTTATACGTTAGGGACCAGAATGTCCTGACATTCTATGATCTGCCTCAGCTTATTTTTGGCTTTATTTTTAAGCACTGGTTCTGTCCAAGAGTTTATGACAATTGCAGTTTGACTTAAAATATCAACGCAGAATGGAAGGTATTTCACGATCGCTGTGTGTTTGTAGCACCGTAGCTGCGGAACAAATTGATTTTTGTTGAGGTTAATTATTTAAATACGTTTTGTAGTGATCCTTATAATGAGGTAATTAAGGTTCTTTTAAGATACTAAATCATAGTTTTACATGCTCCAATCTACGACTATTTTTTGACCTTATTATTAACTCAGTCGATATTATACTACTAAGTAAATTGAAGAGAGAAATTCAAGAGCGGGTGCTATTGTATAACAAGTAATTTTGCCAAATATAACCACAATAAGAATGCTTATAAAATTATCTTCAAAAGTTCAAATGAAATTGAGAAATGGCCTCCGCAAATATTATAAAGAAGTTTGGAAATTGTGAGCTGAGTTGAGATTGATTAACATTATGAGTATTTATAGGTTTGATAACAAAGTTTCGGAAATGTTTGAATACTCGATATAATATAAGGTGAATTTCTGTAACGCGAGTGTCGAATATCGACATAGTATCGTAACTATTTATCGTAATATTTTCTGTTATTATTGAATTTTGTTGTCTAAATACGATCACATTTTATTGCATAAAAAGGTTTTTTTTAACGTCTATATATTTAAAAAGTTTAAAATTATATTCGACTTACCATAGCATAATAATGCTAGGACGGTGTACTTACTTAATAAAGTAAGTACATCTTTCTACTACATTTCTTAGAAAATAGTCTATGTCCTTAGGAACAAAATTGCAACAAAATTCTATATATACCATGAGAAGATGCCAGGCAATATTTCGTCCTTTTAATATTAGTATGCATTGCAATATTGCCGATGCAATATTAGTTTCGCAACTCTACCTATTCAGATGTCCCGAGCCGCAAGATTTCATTCAAAGAGCCCTGAGTGCATCGATTTAAGCTATCGATGTCACTTATATCTTTGTATATCTTAGAGTTATTACAACAGAGTTGGTTAAGCCATGTCATTAGGCTGAACTGGCTCGACTGAAATGGTACTACCATTCGTCCTCAGAAAAATGGCGTTTCTTTCGGAAGTGGAAACACCGAAGCGGAGGCTAATATTTTCCTTTCTTTTTCTTTTTTCGTTTTTGGCACAAAATCCCTTCCTTTACCCTTTTTTAAAAGCACCGCACTCGTGAAGCAATTCGCTATGCGCCTAATCAGGCGAGCCTATTCTTCAGTTGGCCGTCATCATCATAAAAAAATACCAACCGTACATTGACCTTTGCAATCCATTGATCAGTTTTACATTTTCGCACACTCGGCTTTTCGTAGCTAGTGTGCGAAAGAGATAACGCTACATAAACCTGCAATTAGCGCGTTGTCTCTTTCCAAAGACCGATCTGAATAATTTCTCGGCGAGGACTGTACTTCGTTCAGGACGACTAAGCGTGCGGATTACATTGAGCTAGAATCTCGTTTCTGTTCTTCATGCTTCTTTAAACTCAATTAGAACTTGCAACGTGCATTTCTACTTGTAATGGATTTACTAAGCCTGAGCAAACTGAATGGAATATATCTTACACTGTTTCTGTAATATTTCTCGAACATTCTGTCTCTATTAATATAATAAAGAACTTACCGCTTGTTTTTTTTGTTTAAATCTCGAAAATTCTTTTAACAATATAAATATGTAAGTGACAATACATTGCTAAAACTTTTAATAAACAAAAGTAGTGTATCGAGTATTATGTACAGATCTTATGAAACTCGGAACAGAGTATCGATTACAATGGAAATAAGAATAAATCTTAGATATATCATTAGATATATATTCAATGATAAAATTCATTCCGTGCGTATAGCTAAGTGAGTCTGGCTGAATTCCAAAGAAAGTTGGTAAAGTATAATATACTTAGGCAAGGCTATTTTTATTCGAATTGCGAAAGCCTTGACCCGATAATGATGGGGCGATGTCATCAAGGGGCTATCTATAACGAGGAATTTTTGCGAATGCTATTATTAGATGTTTTAGACAGTTTGGATATAGCTAATGGGGAATTTAACATGTATGTTATAAAAGACATGGATTGTAAACTCATGATTCGTTACTGACAATTTTTCAATAAACATTTGGGAGACCCGTGTAGATCTACTACTCAATAACAATAAAAATAATAAACTTTATTTTCAAATTTTAATGTACAATTATGGCGACAAAATTTTCGAAAGATGTCACAACTGGTCCCTAGCTAGATTATATAAAATAAGTTGTTTTAAGGGATCTGTAAAATATTTGTAAACTGCACGCAAACACTAATAAGCAACACTAAATTTACCTTGTACTAACACACGTGGATCACTATTGAGGCACGTCCGCACACTGGGGCTGTCGAATGCCATTTTACCATTGTATAGTACGCGTCACTTATGTTTAACGCTGGAAGTTACGTATTGGTGCGAGAAAGACAACACGACTGGGACAACCAATCAACGCTCGCGCACCCGACGATCACGCACCCCGCGCGCCGCACCGTCACCTCGATACCTTATTTTTGACTTCTGCGCAGGTTTCGTTCATCGATAAAGATTCGTGACGCGTACTATTATATACCTCCTAACACTACAGGATCAATTCCGCTTCCTTCGTGTATACATTGGAGTATATTACCGCAGTAATTTTAAAATATAATATCGGGTGTGGTAGGGAGTAACAGCTACGACAATCATATATTTTCGTTTTACAAATAGATATATTAAAACTGGTATATAATTACATTAATCTATACTTATATTATAAAAAAAGTATAAATATAAAGTATAATACTTATATTATAAGTTTGTGTTTTTGTTAATTTGTAAGGGGTAATCTCGGGATCTACTGAACCGAATTTAAAAATTCTTTCACCAATAGAAAGGCACATTATTGCTGAATGTCATATAAAAAAAGAATCGTTAACATTATGTCCAACGAAGTGTTCTGCTCCGTTAGTATTTAATTTAATCACGATAAATTTTACATTAACTAACTCAACAAGCATTAATAAAAAACGAAATATTATTTTGCATAATTTATGATATAAAATACAAAATAGACAGTAAAGCTTAAGTTAAAAAGTTAATGTTGTATACTTAGGGGAAAGAAATGAATATTAATGGGCCTATGTATTTCTTAACTATTTAACTTCGAAAATATAAACACAATTCCGAGCTTGGAAATTCGCAAACATACACGCTCCCCGGTTTTACTCGTGTTATTTCCGTTCCTGGGGAATACCGGGACAAAAAGATACCATGCCCCCTCTTTGGGAAAACGAGCAATTCTCCCGTTATCACGAGTTTGCTCTGAATTATTAGTTTTCACCTAAAAATTTATGTAACAATACTTTCTCACAAATGTTTGCCTTAAAAAACGAGTGCTATAGATAATAATATTCAAAAAATGTTATGGATAATAAATTAAAATAAAGCACGCTTTTCAACTCATATTTACAAACAATACTTATTTTAATATGAAACTTTTTAACAAGCATATATAAAAAAAAATATTATAATATATATGAGGTATATTATAAGTATCAGCTAAATATTATTTTACATCCAAGTATATTTATCGCCTATTTTATCGTCCAAATGTTTTTCATATAAAGATGCTGCGCTCTAGATAAAACGAATTATTGACATGTCACCGAGCCTCCATTTAATATTGACCTCTAGAGTTTAGATCAGTTCAACGAAACTGAAGTTTAATTTAAACTAGCTGGTGACTACGGTTCACTTCGCGTGGAAAGAGACGATAGTCAGAGACCTTTTGTGGGAACGTGAATTAGGTAGTCTAGTACATCTTAATATATATAAATCTCGTGTCACAATGTTTGTCCTCAATGGACTCCTAAACCACTTAACCGATTATAATAAAATTCGCACACCATGTGCAGTTTGATCCAACTTAAAAGATTGGATAGCTACATCCCGGTATTGCCACGGGAACGGGAACTACGCGGGTAAAACCGCGGGACACAGCTAGTAGACTTATAACACATAGATTGAAAGTCATAGAATATTATTGTATGTATTGCACAATGTACATACATATATTGTACACATATACCTTCCTTTTGAATCAATCTATCTGACAAAAAGAAAGTATCTTCCGTACGGTATCCAATAGCTTTCCATACCATTAGGATTGACAAGTGATTTACCTATACTTTAAATTTTTAATTCTCTTTATTGAGATCACTCTTGAGTGATAAGGCCGCCTGATACATTGCATCTAATTAAATTTTATAGAAACAGCGTGAATAAGTAAATAAAATAAATAATTGATAAATAATAAGTTTGATCCAGTGACTGTCTTTCTAATTTATTCTTCTAACACGTAAACTATAGCCAAAGGGTTTGTTTTTATTAGATTGACCATTGAGCCTCAAAACTAGTGGCGTTTGCAGTCAATGTAAACACGTCGGTGTTCCTGCTTTGGCCGTTTGATTGGTGTAAATATTTACGAAGTAGTTAATAAAGGTCGGTCTTTGTAGCTCAATGACGCTTTGTCTGCAGTCCAGGAATTTGAAGGGCTTTTTCTTTTAACGTTTGGACGGCAGTAAAAATTTAGTCACGGCCAAAAGAGGTGAAGAATTTCTCGTAACATTACTACGTGTGTAATACACGTTTCATTTGTTACAAATATACTACGAGTATTTTTGTAACAAATGAAATAATTAATATGTTTCTATACAATTATATTATGTAATATTAAATAGTTTGTGTGTATGATTGCGCAAATGTGGAGCTACTAACCAGGAACTACTTACGAGTCAGAGTTTATATGAAAGTCCACGCGGACGGAGTCGCGGGCAACAGCTAGTACTGAATATGTAATGATGAAACGGTATTGTATGAAACTCATACTTACTACTATAAAATAACTGACTTTTGAGACGATTTTTTTTACAGTTTCTGTTTTTCTGTCATAGCTAATTTCATGAAAGATATCGTTAATAACCTGGTTAGGAACCTAGACGAAAACGCGAGGGTTATACAAACAAATTGTCCCTGATGTTCATAGACGGACTAAATAAGTTTAAAAAAAGAAGCAATATGGATTCCCTCAATCCACGTATCGCGAAGTATATTTCGATTGGACATAGTTTATCGAATTATCTCTTCGGAGCCAACGCTCAATTTCCACATATGAACGTTAAAAATGGATTAACATATATTAAAGATACAACTTTCCTTTTGTAACATATAAAGTATTCGTCATTATATATTATATTGATGTATATAATGAATGTGGATAAAACTGCAGAGTGCCACTAATTATGTAGCTATATTACTATATTTACTATATTCATACTAATTCCAATATACTAATCCCTACTTAATATTATAAATGCGAAAGCAACTCTGTCAGTCTGTCTTTCTGTCACGCTAAAACTACTGAACCGATTAGAACGAAGTTTGGTACACAGATGGTCTAAAGCCTAGGGTAAGACATAGGCTACTTTTTTTTAAATCAACTTATTTTTATAATTTTACGGCCAAACCGCTGAAGTGATTGTAATGAAATTTGCTACACAGATGGTTTAGAGCCTGAGATAAAATGTGTGATAGTGAAATTTATATGACTACTAACACTTAATACGACATGTTTTACGATTATAGTTGAGCAGCAATTAACAATATTACAAAATTAATCGTCTTACGGCGAAATACTCATACGCAAAATAAATATAAGCACGCTTCAAGTTTAGTCATTTTGACAAATTTGTATGGCGAACTGTTAAATCGAACCGTTTCAGTATTCCGACATTAGCAAATAAAAACGTATCTCAAAGATAAACATTTAAATTAAAAAAAAACCAAAAAAATTGAGATTTAGCACGCATTTATGAACAAATCGTTCGCTATGTAAATGTTGAAAAGGGGACCGCAATGCGTCTACTATCGATTCAAGTCACTTGCCAGAGGGCTCGGCTCGGCGGAATTTTGTTTTCCGTTTCATAATCGCGCGTGTGATATTTTTTCTGATTTGTAAATATATATCTATCGAGAATTGGACGTGAATATTATGTTCGTAGGGGAGTGTGATTATGTTACGGTAAATACGGGGGTATTTAGACTTCTATTATTATCGTATTTGAATTTATTTAGATTTCTATTATTATCGTACCTATTTGGATTTCTACATATAAATTGTTAGAGTGTGTATTGCATTGAGGTTTTATTAGGGGTTTATCAGAGTCACTTAAAATCGTTTTGTTTGTGTATAGTATTGTGAAAATATACAATTCATTACAGATCAAAAAGAATGTAGCTGTCATTATATAAGCCTAGTATTGATTTGACGATATGTAGCAATTTCTGCTGACAGACAGACAGACAGCTCCTTCGCTTATATAATTAGTACTTATTAATATATACATAACATTTTATATAGCTTTTACAAAATAAACTTTTTAATGGTGAAATGCCTCAATGCTAAGAAGAACTTGAATGAGTGGAAATAATAATATTTACGAATCCTTATGACACCATAGTCGCACAGACTATGCCCCTTTGCAAATTTAAACTAAACCCTAATTATCCTACGGTCACGGGGAGACATATTGTTGGGATAATAAATTTAAATCTTGAGGATACGCCGAGGGTAGGTTTGGGACAATATGGGATGATTCGAGACTCGTTCTTTAGATAATGATATGTTAATGTGGTGTTACGAAGTGTTTAATTGTGTGCTTATACTGAGTGTTGTTGAGAATTATTCTAACACTAGCTGGGCACCGCGGTTTTCCTCGCGCAGTTCCCGTTCTGAGTGAATATCGAGTTAAAGAGTGTCTTATGTGTTAATCCAAGATATTTTGGATTCCAGTATTAGCTATCAGTAGTCTTGGGAACGAGAACTACGTGGGTAGAATCGCAGAAAAGCTAGTCTATATTAACATTATAAAGAACTAAAGTTTGTGTGTTTATTAATTTGTAAGGAGTAATCTCGGAATCTATTGCACCGATGTTAAAAATTCTTTCACCTATAGAAAGCTAAATTATTGCTGAGTGTCATAGGCTATATAAAAATGTGAAAAGGATTATTAACATTATGGCCAACGAAGTGGGCACGGATAAAGAAACGAAAGCGTAAACACGAACCAAACTTTCAGTGAAGGATAAAATAAATTCACTTGCATTTAATAAAAACATTGTATCTACAAATGTAGCCTAGCTTTAGGAAATGAACGTAGCAGCTAGTAATTTGAATTTACATTCATCGCTATTTTCAATTTTCTGAGCCGTTGGAAGTAGTGCAAATAATAATACCAGTTGATCAATTTGAACTTAGCCAATCTTTATAGAGATAAATTGATGTCAAATATTATTCTATATTGACTACTATAGTCATTTTCAAAACAATTTTAGATGTTAAAATTGTTTATAATGAAAGTAAATAATGTAACTGCTTACTGTATTTTGTGATTAAAATAAGACCATATTGGTAGGCTGGTATCTATTTTTTCTGAGTAGTTTCAAAGTAGGATTTAAGTTTGTGGTAAAGTAAAGGTAAAGGAGAGGAAGTGAAGATATCTGATAATTCGCAGCTTAGGTATATGTTTAGGAAATTCGTGGTCATTTTTAAAAACGATTTTATGGACTATTTTACTTCAAGACTTAAATTCAACGCTTCAGGGTGAAGTAACGCCGCATGAATCACGTTTTTCGTGCCGTCTCCATAGAATTAGAAGACGTCAAAAAGGAATGAGCAAATATTGGACCCTATTTACCTGAATATACACGTCATCTCATCAAAATCAAGTTAACAATATGGCGGGCTGTCAAATTGACGTATGTACGGCACACGGCAAATGACACATGACAATTAATTTACATACATTCCAGTGAAATTGTGCGATGACATTATTTAGTTGCCATTACAATGACATCGTTAGCTGCATTCAGTGTTTCTCATTGACGCTGTAAGCTAATGAGTATATTATTATGGGTGTGATTAAGAAGGTGGTTTATTCCGATGTCGATTGGTGTATTGTTTTGTAGCATTATGAAGCTTTTGTTACATGTGTAGAGAAGTGAGAAAAGATTTTCATAGTAGCACTTTACAAGGTTCAATAAAATAGGCTTTACGTGAAAAAAACAGCGACAAAAACTTCTTTATTCGGCTTCTTGAAAAAAATAATATTCCAGTTATTTTGCGTAATTTTTTTCTCTCAAATTATACTATTCCCCCAAATAAATTATGGTACTATACTTTAATAAAAATCGGCCAACTTTCATACACTATTTCTAATCATAATCATTTATCTAGCCGCTATCAATATTCAATATAGATAAGTCATATTATATTTATCTAACCCCATATGATTGGGCAAAATACGCGATCACTTTGAAGGAAATCCCTTTTTTAATTGCTGTGTGATTGAAATAAAATGTACAATCTATCTTATTCTTGTTCGGGAAATCACTATGTTTCACTATGAATTCACTATGTTAGAATTTTTTTTTATTCTATGAATTGGTGAGACGAGCTGGACGCCCTCCTGATGGTAAGAGAAACGCCAGCCCATAACCAATGTAGTGCTACCCAGAACTTTGAGCCGGGCAGAGGTGCACTACACCGACGCTCCCCACTTTGAGTCATAAGATGTTAAGACTCATTAGCTCAGTAATCTCGCTGAATACTCTACAATGCGTTGCCAGTCCTGTTTAAACTTTGTCTTTTTGGAGCAGTCTTCAAAAGGACCACCTACCGTTATCCGACCCGTCCATCCCATCGGCGTAACCAAGCGGTTCATAGAAACATCACTGGCTCAGACTATGCAAGTTTGTTGTTAGATTTCGATTTATTGGATAATATTGAATCATTTAATAACAATAATAAATAATATTTCTAGACGCCATCTAGATGGGGACTAGTCCCAAGCTAAGCAGAACTTATGTTATGGTTACTAGATAACGGAATAAATTACTTATACATACTTTTCTTTTGTAAATACATCCAGACACCAGAAAAATACATTTATGTAAACTACAAATATATTTTTCCGGTGTGGGAATCGAACCCACGACCCTTCGCGCAGAAAGCAGTTGTGCTATCTCTGCACCAAGCGGTCGTCTATTGGTTCGGATTTACGACGTGCAAAGCATTTCCTCGAATACTAGTGCATCTTTTCTTCTCTTCTCCTCCTAAGTAACTAGGGTTCATGTACATGAAAGTGGAGAAAGATTGGTAACTAGCTCTGACAAATAGAATTTAGTTCATGTTGAGATTCTTATATTCCGGATTTTTTATAAGCTTTAATATATTGCTTCATACACAAGCAAATAATGCTATTATTATTCATTGCTAAACTACTTTTCATCTTACATCTTACAACGTCATACACTCAGAAATGTTACTATAAAATATTAAAATAAATCAAATAAGTCATTATTAAGAGAATAAACACAATTTAATGAAACGGCGCTTGATGTAAAACTGACCCAAATATAAATTATAGTATCGGTTGTGTATTGTTTTATAGTCGAGAGAAGTTCAAAGAATCTCATAACTGGAAAATTTTACTACTTTATATGTACTAGATTTTACCCGCGGCTTCGCTCGCGTGGAATCAGACAATTTTTGTTAGGAAGAAAACTCATCAATCATGTATATAGAAAAGACTACGATCAACTACTTTTAACTAACTATATGCCAAAAATCAAGTCGTTTCGTTGCTTTATTATGGACGATATTTGGTGTACAATGTACATCTATAAAAAGCCCATTCTACTAAAGTATAACGATGTATAACCTATAAATAATTTTTTCGCCAATCTATCGACTGATCGGTCTTTCACGATCCCTATAGCTATAAAGAGAAAATCCATTATTATACGGCTAAAAATACTAGCCAGTAAATATAGTTCGCTACATTCCATGATATACGGTTATTTAACACTAACCCGATAATGTTATGTCTACGCATCATGATTCTAGGAATTGTTTCGCCTGAGGTTGACGGATGGTTCAAACATACCGTTACAAAAATTACGCATTTTGATTTTCCTTGCAATGTTTTGAATGTAATTTAAGAAAAATATGTGACCATTTTAGTATGACTTATTGCTTATTTGGAGAACTTACGTTAAATTATTAATAAATTAAGTTTTCGAGATACTTTTTCGTGTATAACAATTTCCCTTTTAGTGTCAATGTTTTCCTCATATTTCATTTGTATAAAAGGTTCCTGATGGTGGTATACCTCATGAGTATAAACAGTTTAACGATGAAAACAATTTGCTTACATAAATTGTAGTTTTTTAACTTTTTTATAATGTTGAATGGGTTAATATATTTCTGTATTTGACAGTTTCATTACATAGTATAAAACAAAGTCGTTATCTTGTGGCTGTCCCTTGGTATGCTTAAATTTTGACTAAAAACTACACAAACGATTATCATGCGGCTTTTTATTATATAGAGTAATTCAAAAGTAAGATTTATGTGTATAATACACGCACAAGTGCATTAAAACGCTATGATGCGCTAGTCTATATATAGTCTTATAAATGTTTTCACCCATTTAGGCATAGTATTAGTACGAGTATAACCAGAAGGCCTTGTCTTATCAATGGGTTATTAAAGGCTTATTACAGGTCTGATGGAGGATGACAAGCAGGCCAGCTAGAATAAGTAACTCGTGCGAATTGATATTTGGTAATGAAAGATGTAATTACCGAGTTCTGAAAGCCAAGCCATTTTCTTAGTTTAAAGGAACCCTTACGTGTATGTAGTATTTTTCCTTTCCCTTACGTGTATGAGTCTGTCTCTATGTTTATCATTCTTTCACGGCAAAACGGCCGATTTAGTTGAAATTCAGTATGTACATAGATGACACCCTGGATTACAACACTTACTTTATATCCCGGTATTGCCCCGGGAACGGGAACTACGCGGTTAAAACTGCGGGGAGCTTTAATAATATGCTAAAAGGACGGAAACACACCCGTGACAACACGGGCGTTCATGAGCACCAGATCTCATACAAAAAAGCTGCTACACTCGACTAATACAAAGCATTATATATAGAATAGAATGACACAATTTTATACAAGATCAAGTCGTTTAAAGCTTAAGAGAATATTGTGATACGCGAACAAAAACAATTCACACAAAATGGATAAACGTTAAACGCCTTGTTTGTCACATTCAATGTAAATATTTGGCGAAACATTGTCGTGCTGCTCGCGGAAATATATATTCGAGCTTGTATTATTTTTTACTCTTATTAATATTACATATAATCTTATTATCATTTATTAAAAATCGGTTCAAGTTGTTGGAATACGGGAGTTTGTATTAAACTTCGCTTTAAATTTTAATTTGATATAGATGTTTCTCGAATAAATAACTAGGACCAGTTTTCGTGCACAAAGTTTGTAAAAAAATTGTTTCACAAAACTCGTGAGTGGCTGTGTCGTTAAAAATGGATTCACACTGTTGACGTTTTAATTCAAATAAACCAAAACTTATTATATTTACCTAGTACCCGTAAAGATTTTTAATCGTCATATAATAAAACAACCCACTGTTTTTTTTTTTACAACAAAAGAACTTGCTAGCCACCTGATAGTGGTCATCATTCAGATAGGGACTTCGTTAAAGGACTCCTTGCTGAAAAAAAAGTACTAGATATAATATATACTTTTAAAATTAAATTGCCGCGACCTTGAGTCATATTCTCTGATCAACGGTATCAGAGTAGTGATCATTAATTCATCCTTCTTACTTAAAGCATATAATAAGTATAAATTTCATCGATCCTGTTGTTTCATAGGAAATCCCCGGCCTTTACCTTCTTGTCTATTATCTTCAAAGTAAAGTTAAACCATTTCGAACATTTCATAATTAACAAATTTTGGTCGAGTTTTCGATGAAACTTTTGGGGGTAGATGCAAGTTTTGGGGAAATGTTTTCTTGCTAAAGACGCTACCTTCATAATCCTTTTTGTGGTTGGACAACATTATTCCTGTAGACAGACAAATTTATTCTCCTCTTTATTCAGCTGGCTACCATTTGAATCGTCATAGCATTACAATTCCATTCGGTCTTCAATCTCATTTCGTCTGTATGTAATTTTTTTATGATATCACCGATAACTTCGTCGTTTATAAACCGATTTTGATGATTCTTCTTTTGTTGGAAAGAAGATATCTCCGACGTGGTCCAATTTTAAGTAAGTCAGGATCTGATGATGGGAAACCAGAGATATCGAGGGGAACTTTCAAAAATTGTATGGGCAACTAGTGCGTGCAAGTAAAACAATAAGTGTTTGTTTGGTTAAATCGATATTGTATAGATTGTTGTAGCATTTACTTGGTACCGACTTCTTAATTATAAAATAACTATTAAATCATCATACTAAATGAAAATGCGTATTACTTTGTGGGAAGCAAATTTATTCTTTGTTTTTAGTTTAAAGTCAGTTTATTTTTTGTTAAAAAAACTTAACCATGTTTGAAATTTGTTTAATATGCACATTTGCTCTTACCAAGACCAATCTTAGATTACGTTGTAGTAACATAGGCATGATTATTAATCGTTAATTGATAAAAAACAAAAACATATAACTTTAAATCATTAAATACTCCGTTTTTCTATGACATCAGTCTAAAAACATAAGAAACAACATTCATACTATCAATAGTATATAGATGCGAAAGTAACTCTGTCTGTCTGTCTTTCCATCACGCTAAAATTACTGAACAGATTAGAACGAATTGATACAATGATGTCTAAAGCCAGGGGAAGGACATAGGCTACTTTAAAAAAAAAAAAAGGTTGCGCGAGTGTTCGAAACTATTTATAATTTTACGCTTTCACGGCCAAACCGGTAAACCGTTTGGAATGAAATTTGTTACACAGATGGTCTAGAACCTGAGATAAAACATAGGCTAATTTTAAACTGGAAAAAGGGTTATAAGGGGAGGTAAGTTTTACATATGAAAGTCTACGCGGACGGAGTCGCGGGCAACAGCTAGTTTCTTATAATCGTAGACTCATTATTAAAATATAAGAACAGACTTATTCGACAAATATACGAATGTAGAACTCTTAACATCGAACAAAAGACATACCTCACAGTTATGTTGAATTTTCATCAATAGTATGACGTCAACCATAAAAACTTATCACTCGTAAATCCTGCATGCATTCTATTCGCTGCAAGGAACAAAGCAATTTTTTCCACGTTGTACACGAAATCCGTGACTAGATTATGAAAGGAATACCTTTACAATTTCAACGGAACACTGAAATATGTGCCTCGTACGAAACTTCGGTAGTATTGTGAACATTTATGACAGTTTTAAGCAAATTCATTGTTTGCAGAGCTGTAAATCCGATGAAATACTACAGATTTTAATTGTTGTTGGATTTAAAAATTCTTTATGAAATTCAGTTTGATTATCAAAGCAGAGTTGAGAACGGTCTACAATTTGTTGATTTTAACATAACGTTAGACCAACGTTTTATAAATTCATTTTATTATATTTGTGTAGCCACGTATAATAATACTAGCTGATGCTCGCGACTTCGTCCCCGTCGGATCTATTTCTATTACTATGTTATAGTGAGTCATTCTTAGAAGATAGACATATACTGTCGCGGACTTTTTTTAGATCATTTAAAGAGGAATAATTCTTTCATACATATTATTTTTGTATTTTGAACCGTTTTCGCAGCGCACGCAAAGGAAGCCCTCAAAGATGAATAATTTTCCCCGTTCTTTTCATATTTTCCATTATATCTTCGCTCCTATTAGTCGCAGCGTGATGTTATATAACCTAAAGCCTTGCTCGATAAATGGTCAAATCAATAAAAAAAGAATTTTTCAATTCGAACCAGTAGATCCTGAGATTAGCGCGTTCAAACAAACAAACAAACTCTTCAGCTTTATATATTAGTATAGATATAGATTAGAAGGAAACTAAGCTTTAATATTAACAAGAAAATGTATTAAGAGTTTCTCATTATTATCGACAGCCATAAAAAGTTTGCTTATAATAGTTTCAGCGCCTTCGTTGTTCACACATTCAAAGTTTTTATAGTCAATATAGATTATTATTTTATATCTCCTTACGTTTATTCTAGCCTAGTACTTTTACATACTCCTGGTTAATACTATTATGAAAGTTACTCAGAAAGAAATCTAAAGCAAAAAAAAAATCCCTTCTAAGGACTTGAAAAATTTTCTTTTTTTTAATAATTTTTCAAAGCAGTGTAGTAAATATTTCTAAAAATAACTCTCTCACAAATATCAAGAAGGTACTTTTCCAAATCACTTTCAGCAGTCAATATCAGTTTATTTTGTATTATTTTCGAACTCCTGTCGGTTATGTCAACCTAGTACTTCAACGGACCCTCAGTAAAAAGCCATTTCCACTTCTTATTTTTAGTTTTTATTTTCTTCCTTTGAACTCTTTACGAGTAAGATATTGAAAAGACGGTTATTAAGTGTCCAGTGCTTTTCTTTCACATTTAATCTTCTTAGCAAAAGTGTTGCTTATTTTGTGAAATCTTATACTGCATCTGTCTCTCTGTCTATCAGTCTAAATAATAGTAAAAACAAAGTCGCCTTCCGATGTTAAAAACAGACTTCAATTCGGCTATTTTCAACACAGTGACACAAATTTATATCGACAATACAAACATTATTTAGATGGGAACCGACCGGGTCGGTAGTGCATAAGTAGAAACTAATAATCCCCTAATATAGTTAAAAAGCTAAATTTTTCTATTTACATATAACATAAGAAATCTAGGATCTATTTTTAAGATTTCAATTGAATATATTTGAATTCTTATACATCCCAATTTGTGTTATAATATTAATATTATTAAAACTATAATCTATACTAATATTATGAAGAAGTAATGTTTGTGTGTTTGTTTAATTGTAAGGGGCAGTCTCGGGATCTACAGAACCGATTCCAGATATTGCGCAGTAAGAATCACATTCTACATAATATGCACACATTTCCACACCACCTGTGAGGCAGTGTATTCGGGCGCGTTTTTTACCTTTATGACGTTATTGTCAGGAACAATAATTATTTAAAACATGAAGATTATTATTGATATGGTTTATTGAGTTTAATTGTCGTTCATAACTTTTTTTTTATTTCTTTAAATTGACTCAGACCCTTCATATTCAACTTCAACAATTATGTTGTCTTCAATTCCCTCTAGTTCTTATTCTTCTCCTTCCTGTTGATGAACGCTTAGAAATTTATAATAATATAATAAATTTTTTTTTCTGACCACAAAGGAAAATACAATGTTCATAATTTTAGTAACATATTGTGGGAGATTGGTTCCTAAACTAAGCTTTTGGCCTGTATTTCAGGACACCAGGTCTCTCCCCAACATGACACAACAAAAAGATCATAACATAATGAGAAAAAAAATAAAGAAATTGTTCAAATCAATCAATGAATCGGCTGTCTCTTTATAGAGTTAGCATGGGCCCCGTTGTTCTTTGTTTTCCAGGCATTCATTTGTTTAAGCCTAGACTTTAAATCACATCTGGTACAGCGCGATGCGTTTGCAGTGTGTGACGGATGGAAAATTGGAATCCATTGCTGTTGACTATTTTTTTGTTCATTTCTCTTCATGTCGCATGCCCCGAATGCAATGTACATGATTTTAATTTTAAAGGCCCCTTGCTCAAATTAAAACTGTAGTATTTTATTTAAATTAATACTCTAATTGAAAGCTTATTTAAGTTGCATTGTATGTATAATTGAAAACATCGCTCAAGCTTATGTTTTGATTACATTGTGTGATTATAGGATTCTATTTTTTTATTATTTCTAGCACATTATATAAAAACGCTTTTGAAAATATTGTTTTTGTACTTTTTATGTAACAAGTTACGGAAAGGATCCTCATTCTTGTACTATCTAATACATATCTTTGAATCATATATTATCTTATCAAACATGGTTTGGTTGCTTACAAAAATGTACCCGATATTATTGATAAATAATTAGTTTTATCGGCTTTCAGTTAATCGATCCATATCTTTTTTCTGTTTAACAAGTTATATAATTGATATTTTACGGCGATAAGAGGTACTAAGTACTTTTGTCCAATGTAACCATGGTAGGGAGATAGATTTTACACTAAGACGGAACACAGTAGGCTTAATTTTCGATAGACGACAGAAACGTGTCAAACTCCAAGATTATTGGGTATCCTATGAGAATTTATCTATTTGAAAAAAGTTTCTATACTTATGTATAAAACGTGACCTAAAAATTAATTTCTTTGTAGTCTGTCTGAGATAACAGATTAGTGGAAAGACTAACTTTTGTATTGATTTAAAATAACTTGATATAAAATAACTAATAATAACTGTGTTATAGCAACTAGATAACGGAATAAATTACATATACATACTTTTCTTTTGTAAATACATACATACAATACATAGCAACACCCAGACCCCAGAAAAATACAAATGTAAATTACAAATATACAGAAGAAGAAGTATAAATTGATAATGTCTGATATTCATTCAAAACTTCAATTAATTTGAATCTTATCAAAAGTTTGATGTTTGATTTAGTTAAAGTTTTGATTATACTATCCCATTACCTTATAATCGCAATAAGCGAAGTTGACGAGTGTTAATTAGTTCGTGAGACAGGTAATTCAATGTTTGTTTCTTGATGTATGTTCTGGTATATTCAGTGGGTTAAACAATTTCCGCTTTCAGAATTAGTTGTTGAGTCGACTACTTGATAAGTTGCTTTCATGCATTTGATTTCGATAAAATTGTATTTTACTTATTTAAAAAAATATTCAAAAACGTATGTGAACATAGATTTTTCTCAATACTTAGTCTTTTTGTGTTAACCTGTCTATAGCCGGAATACTGAAACGCAACTTAAATTTAAGTACAACTTAAACCGGTCCGATTTGACAGTTCGCCATACAATTCTGACAAAATTACGAGACTTAAGGCGTGCTTAAATTTAATTTGCGTATAATTTGGCCATATGGCCAATATGATCAAAACAACCGTATATGATAGTTATAAAGATACGTTTTTTTTAAGGGTAGGTAAAGTGAATACTTTTTTAGGAATACAATATAAATATCCAAATGTTCTATTGTTAATTTTTATGTCGATTTTGTGATTCTTAAATATGTATTACTAACTGATTTTTCTAGTGTTATATCTCAAGATAATTATCTAAATTACTTTGTTAGCTACCACAATCGAGAGTTTGGTATAGGAAATTATTGGGCGTCTCATCAGCTACTCACGAAAAATTAGCTTGATAGTAATCAATTGGAAAAATGTACCAGGGATCCCGGACTATAAATGTTCTCCAAGTTTAACTTGTACGGTTTTATGGCTTATGTTTACGTTTATTGAGTAATGACATTCATCAATTAAGACCGCCATAAAATAGTAATAGCCCCGCTTGGTTCCGCGTCAAGTTTAATTGTAACGTCTATACTAATGCAATAAAATACTGACACGACATATTATAGTCAGGACAATGATAATATTATATTAACTATATTATATATGTTATAAGGACAATAATTTTAAGTCGCAAAAACATCCTTATTAGGACGTCTTACGTTTGGTGACTGATAACTGATCATTTCTATCTTTTCTATCGTTTTGACTTGTATGTAGGTTTTTTTTTCTCTATAACGTGGTTAGACGAGCTGGACGCTCTCCTGATGGTAAGAGAAACGCCAGCCTATAACCAAGTTAGTGCTACCGAAAACTTTGCTCCGGGCAGGGGTGCACTACATTGTGTGCTGCCGCTGTGCGGAACACTTTTTTCGGTTGATTATGGGTATGGGTATAAACGTCGCGTTTATTTTGAGTAGCTGTACTCTTTCGGTCTCCAATAGCAGTAAATACGTTTGATTATATTGCTTACTAGCTGTGCCAGCGACTTCGCTCGCGTAGAAAAGTGACTTTGGGCAGCCGCGCCAACAAACGTTCAGCAAGTTCAACGTGATTCTTTAAATTGCCATTACTTTTTTATTTATCAACCGATTGACAAGAATTAAACACTAAATGTTAAGTGAAGCTTACCACAATATATCATTGAACACCCCATCTAGATAGGATAAGCCGTTTCTGAGATTAGCGTGCACAAACAAACAGACAAACAGACAAAAATTCCAAAAATAATTGTTTTGGGTTCTATTGCGTTAATAAAGGTCTCCTGTAATATTTTTTCTGATGTATCTTCCATGTACAGACAGGGACTCGTTACGTTTTTATTATATGTATAGACAAAATATTCCTTATAAAATTTTCATTGAGAAATGTGATGAGAAATCTCGGTTACCTTCAAGTACTTTGAGTCGGGTGTTGAAACAGACGCCATTATGTGTTTTATTAGTAAACATTAATTAAATATCTAACACGCTGGGAATTCGAATACACTTAAAATCGTTCGCGTAATTAATTTCATAGATATATATAATACTAGCTGTGCCCCACGTTGTTACCTGTACTTTATTAGGGAAAATAGATCGGCTATATTAAAGTAGTAATACGTAGTATACAGTAAAACTTAGACTACAAACTAGGTTGTCAGCTCACTCCATACCAAATTTTATTAAAATGTTCCAGCTGTTCAGTCGTAAAGAAATAACAAACACATGGACTCTCAAACTAATAGTTTGTGAATCCGTTATAGTTTGAAATTATCGCTTTTATAATATTAATATAGGTATATTTCAGGAGGAATATGTCTGATCAAATTAATTAAGTAAAGCAAAATTTGCTACAGTATAATTTTAAATGATAACAAAGGATATCTATCGCACTTACGACGCTGATACGTATACTAAAATAAAATAAATTTGAGCAGTACTTAAAATTGAATTCAATTTCACAATTTGAGAATAGACCACGCCAACAATAACTAGGGAACGGGAGCCGAGGACATACTTACACTATCAAGTATAGTGACTATACATACATAAAATACTAGATATATACATACTTTACTAACTATAGGTACTACCTACACTGCATTAACAAATAATATATCATATAGCTCATAAACACTTGGCTTACTTTGACTTAATATCCTACATCCCCTAAACAAGAAGGCGTCGACAATGCGCCACCATCCCGTTCTGTCTTCGATGTCCCGTTTGATTTCGCTTCAGGCTTTGCCGATTAAATACATACATAAACACTATTATCCTATACTATTGCTTACACTTCTCTTTCACTCTCTTCTCGATGAACAAAGCCGTCTACCATTCATATCGAATATTAAACATTGGATGTCCACTACACGGCGTAGGCGTATTCTATGGAACGCCGAATAGCGCTGAAATACCACGAAAAATCAACCCGATGCTAACATATATACGCGGCTCAACCAATATTGGGTGTGAAAACACTTCAATGCAAATTGCCTTACGGTAAAATGAACTAACACGAAATGCTTTTACGGCAGCAAATGAATCTTTTATTAGGACGAGGACCGCTTTGTACCCAATTTTGTTTAAATCGCGGAGGCCTTTGCTTAGTCTCAGTATATAAGAGTCGCTCTGTCTCTCAATCCTAAGTAATTCATTCCGCTTTTACGGGATAATTTGACTGAAAGTTACTTAAACGTGATAGCTTTGTGATATGTTTTCTGTTTATTTGGTAGAAGGCGTTGGAGTATGCCGTAAAATTGATTTTGATTAAATGTATGGATTAACTATTTGGTACTAATATAATAACTAATCTCGGTCTACTTTCGAAACTGTGGGCGAGATTGGCTTTCTCTCGCCAGAAATATTATTATTTAAAGGCCGGCAACACACTCGTGACAACGCGAGTGCTCATGGGCGGCGCTGATCACTTCACATCAGGTGACGCGACTGCTCGTTTGCCCCTTATCATATAAAAAAAAAATAGAGAAGAATGGAGGAAGAAAGGGGAGGCCTTCACCCAAATGGGATTCATCATAGGACTATATACATATTAGGACTTACTGAACTAATAACTAACTTAAATATTTTTTAATTAACAATTCCAATACACTTTTGCAATGTAAAAATTAATAAGGTGATTGTGATTATATTAACTAATATTGTTTGGTGTTATTTACGATATAAATTTACGTGGAAATGAAAGCTATAATTTTTCTTCAAATAAAATTGTTATAATTTTTTGCGGACCTGTTATGCATTTGACGTGAAGTTAAAAAAATATTATATATTTTATCATTACAAAATTCGTGACGTCATAAAATAATAAAACATGATTATATCTCTTTAAAGTATTAGTAGGATAATTAGTGCATTGACCTCGCCCATCTAAAAGCTGATTCTGTTTTTATGCAAAGCTATAAAGACAAAAAAACGAACGATTCAAATTGGTATAGTATTCGAGAATTATAAATGGGCTTACTAGCTTATGACTTTATTCGTATTTAAAATTTAATAGATAAATAACCTTAAACGTAATAAAACAAATCATAGAGACTAAATAAATTTAAATGCCTCTTACTAACTCCAAAGGTTTTCGAGGCGAGCTAACCGGTTAGTGAAACTTTGAAATAAGCTTAGCTTCATAAAGCTTTCAAGCAATAACATAATAACCATTCCAGAAAGTTCAAATGTTAGTGGTTCCGAAGTAAATCTGTTTCATACGGAATTATTAATCAGTTGTAACGCGTTGCCATGGCAACGGCCACGCTATAATCACAAAGATTTTACTGCTCACTACCTTATCAATTTACCTTAACTTTTAGTACTACATAATTTTAAATTTAATGGTATTACTGTTAATGTAATAAGTTAAATAGTGTTATAGAATTATTAGAATACATTTAAAATTTTATTTCAAACTTCAAAGTGCTTAGAACGTAATTTTGTTTGAAAGGATGTTACTGGCATGTGACGAAAAAAGTTGCGTGAACTCGTGTTATTATAGTAGTAGAAGTATTTCGCGGTATCCGTGTGAGGATTTCCCTGTCAAAAAAAAAGAAGTATTAGTATTTAATTTTAGGTTTAGCGGCTAAACTTAGAATATAAGCTAAAAGTCTCGTGAATTTGATGTTTGTTTTTAAATTGGCCGATGTCCATCCATGTCAAAGAATATATTAATCTACGGGTTTTCATGCTCCTTTTCTTACCAAGAATAATATCAACGCTGGAAAGATACAATTACATAATATTTCAAAACGGTTTTCAGCGTATGAGTTCTAGCATTCTGACGTCATCTGACGTATCGATTTTAAATCTCTCATTTCAATAATATTAAATGTTAGTCAAACAATGACTGACGATATTATGCAAGTTGATAGATTGATAAATACAATCCATCATCACTACATCGATAATGACCGCCACTTAGTGACGTTATTAACGTATACAAATTTGATAAGCTCAACAAATTGCCTGGTAAATTATTGCTTTAGGTTTTTCAAACTAAAAAGGCTTTAATGTATTGTAAGCAATGATAGTATATTTATCGGAGATATTCATATGCTTTTAATATTCACTAATAACATGGGTATCGTAAAAACGCTTCCGTTCATTCCAAAATTGCAATCTATACTTCTATACTAGTCTATACTAATATTATAAAGAGGAAAACTTTGTTTGTTTGTTTGTTTGTTTGTTTGTTTGTTTGTTTGTTTGTTTGGTTGTAATGTGTGATGTAGTGTGATAAGTATTGTACCATGTATTAAACATTCGTGTAAGTCAGTCTTAATAAACCACTCGTAGCATACACTCGTCTTTCATTCGGTACTCCCGGCAATCCGCACACTTCATGGCGACCCTGCCAGCGAGCGCTGCGGTGTAGGTTACATACCTACCATGCAGGTATCGCGTGACGAACAATTCGGCGACTCAGCGGATTCCTGTGTGCCTTTGTGCACTGAATTAGAACTTTTATAATATCTGCGTGATAAAATGGATATAACGCAACGAACATTCGACATAACCGATCACGTACGTCGACTTAAAAATGGGCAACAAATATTCCAAAAATGAAGACAAGGAAGTGATCATTGCACAAAATACATCTGGAAACTATAATTCTGTAATTGAGTCCCACGTTTATTTAAATAATATATTACTGGTTTCGGCCTTGACAACTTTCGCCGTGGCAGTCATGATAATTATATGGATAAAACTGAAGAACAGACAAAAGAAATGGATCAATAAAAATATAGAAGCACAATTTATAAGAAGAATGCGGTTACGTTTGTCGGGAAAGCAAGGTGAAGAAAGAAATGAAAATGTGTGAACCCTATATTAGTGCGCCCCAGTGATAGAGTGTATCTATATCCTATATTCCCTATTTTAGTGAAAGTTATACGTGCAGCGTTACATAAACCAATATGGACTATAGAAATTAATATTGTTATTCGGAATTAAGATTGTAATTAGATTAATGCAACTCTATAATTGTACCTATGTTATAGTTTTATAATATTTTCTTATAGATTTGAAAATATGTTACAGAAGATAAGTATATCGGAATATCACATGGGACAAATATTGGGCATAAACTATACGTGTAAGGATCAATCTACTAGGTACATTTCCTTTTCTTTTATTAACGTAAGTATGTTTTATTTTTCTATCTTATGGATAAGGATTTAGAAAGAATCTATAGTGAATTATTGGATATACAAATAAGTTTAAGAAAGTTAGGCCCAAGTAGAAGGCTTCAATATAAAGATAAGGTTAAAGAAAAAATATTAAAAGCTAAAGAATTATATTCGTCGTATAAAACTATTATTAATATATTTACCCAACAAAAAGCTCGTTAGAGTTAGCCGAGTATATTATGAAGTTCTAAAGGAGAAAATAGATTATATTTATAGTAAGATTTTGTCATATAATTTTCAAGGTGAAGTAGAAACAATTATCAACTCAACAAACATGAAGAAATTTGAGTTAAAAACTGCAACATCTTTAATACCCGTTATGGATGGTTCAGAAAATACTACGGAAAAAATCATAGACGCTGTAGAATTATATAATGATTGCCTTAAGGACTCAGATCAGAGAAAAATGTTAATTTCTTTTATTTTAAAAACTAGACTAACTAAAACTGCTAAACTAAAATTAAAAAGCGAATACGATGATATAGCGAGCCTTGTACATGATATAAAAACGTATTTACTTACGGAAAAGTCCGCCAATTCTATACTTTGTCAATTAAATAATTTGAATCAAAATAACATGTCTATTAGTGAATACGGAAATAAATTGTCAGAATTATTTATCGACCTGACTATTGCGCAAGCTAACGGTAACGAAAAGGCATGCGAAATACTTAGACCTATAAACGAGAAACTCGCAGTTAAAAGATTTTCTGATGGATTACGATACAAACGTTTGAGCACTATCATTTCAGCACGGAACTACTCCGAGTTGAAAGATGCGGTGCGTGCAGCTGAGGACGAGGAGCTGGGGCAACCCTCGACTTCAGGTGGTATTTTCAACGCGAGAGGTAAGCCGAACAATAGATTTAATAATAATTTCAATAGAAGAGGCCGTAATAATTATTATAACCAAGGTTCTTATTATCGTGGCAACCCTACGACAGGTCAAAGATATAATAATAACTTTCGGCAAAGGTTTAACGATCATTC
>JADANM010005835.1:2040498-2070329 GCA_026213755.1 Eurema hecabe
TATAAATGAATATATTGAAGACAGAAACCTTTGGAAAATTGTTGATTAGCGGTCGCGGGATAGTACCCCTTTTAATGTATAAACATTGTTCCTAAAGGTTCTTGTTATGTATCTTAGATGTTACTAGTCACAAACTTTTGGAATATTATTAATTCACGCTCGCGGGACAGTGCCCTTTTAAAGTATAAATATTGTGATGATGATTCTTGTCCTGTACATTAGATACTATTGTATCTTCTTACTTCCAAAGAGCAACTGTCGTAAATGTGTTCGTACTAGTATTGAGAAAATGAAATTAATTACCTCAACAATAGGTATTAAGCTTTAAATACTATTCAGAGACAGCTGATGAAGGTCCAAGCTAAGACCAATGTTTCGTATTGTTTTCATCGACTCTAAGATTGCCGGAGGGAGCTGGGAGGGTTTCTGTTAAAGGTAGCAATGCTTGAGGCAATAACGACCTAAGGACGGGAGTATAATAACAGAGAGAGCGTTTATAGCTTAACTAGTGTTGCCTGCGACTCTGTCTCTGTCGAATTATTCTAAAGAAGTTTAAAAGAAAGTAAGATTATGAAGAAGAATAATTTATTCAATAAAAATTTACACTTTTTACAACACGTAAAAGAAAGTAGTTTTATATCACTTCAGGGGGATGTAAATAATAATTAATGTTTATTTTGTTGGACGTACTGTTTTGATTACCATAAAAAAGTTAAAGTGAGTCAATCTTGAAATTAGACACATATTGTTTGAAAAAGGATTTCCTGAGATAAACGCTTTCAAAAAAATTAACAAACTCTTCAGCTTTATAAATTACTGAGTCGCTGTTGCCCGTGACTCCGTCCGCGTGGACTTTCATATAAACTTTGACCCTCCCTTATAAAGTTTTCATTATTTTTATAATGTATTCTGCTATTCGGGGCGGGGACAAATCCAACGAACCAAAAACCATTAAAATTGTTCTACCCATACCCATACCATATGTTTGTTTGTTTGTTTATTTGTTTGAACGCGCTAATCTCAGGAACTACTGGTTCGAATTGAAAAATTCTTTTTTTATTGAATTGACAATTTATCGAGGAAGGTTTTAGGCTACATAACATCACGCTGCGACTAATAGTAGCGAAGAAATAATGGAAAAAACAAATCAACGGTGACAAAGTCGCAAGCAACAGCTAGTTACGAATAAAATGTATCCAAAATTTAAGAAAAGTTCATTCACCTGACGACATTCATGACTTATAGGCTCACCAAAAATTTATATTTAATTTTTTTGCTATTACAACGTTTTTTTAGCATTTTACTCGTACAAATCACTGCATATCATCATAATCGCTTTCGCTTAGCGTATTGCTGACCGCTATCCGCTCTCAAGCAAATTACCATAGTAGAGTACCTACAAACTTAAATTGTTTGGAGTGGTTTTCCAATTAATAATATTACGGACCAACGTTTTCGCCCACGTGAGTGTCTGGAGATGAAGGTTGGTCGTATTAAAAATGGTTCAATGTTTTGTTTATGTACTTTCCTTTGTTGTTATCAAATATTCGTTGATCGCAACTCTTGTAAAATTATATCGTCAGCACCTTTTGTACTTGTTATTTTTATCTATTCGGACACAATTATTATCAGTTTTTTCAATGTCAAATGAAAGACATTTTTTTTAACTGCATATGTAATGGCATGCATTAAGCGACAGCATTACTTAGTACTTTTGAGAGTACTCGACTGAATGAATGAATGAATGAATGAATGAATGAATAAAGAAGTTGAAACATTCAACGTTAAGCATTATGCCGCATAATGCGCTCTAATGTTCAATTATTGAATTGAAAAACGCTGCTAATGATCTTTAATGCTAATGATATTGCTATTCTGATTCATAATCTGCGATTTTCAATTACATAGCACGGTGCGACATTTCCATCATTGTCAAATTAAAGAAAAACGTTTCTTAATTTTCTAGCCTTGCACATGTAATTACACGAATGGAGTGAAAGCACTATTTAGTACTTAAGAGTTCTCGATATGTGAATGACGAAAGATGTAGGTAGTTAAAACATTCAATGTTAAGCATTATCCTGTATAATGTTGAAAAATGCTATAATTGAAAAACCAGGAATAAATCACCGAAAATTATCTACTGGTATATACGAATTTACGTTAACAAATACATAATTTAACCAACCAGATATCGACCTTATGAACTAAGTATATACAAAATACGTTTCTTTCTCGTATTGTATTAACATTTGCGAACTAAAATATAACGTGGAGCTAACATTTATTTGCTTAGAAAATCCGTGCATATTCTGTTTCTGACATGAATGAGTCTTTGTAATTGTTAATACAAATACGAGATTATACTGTGATTGTTTTCATTTAATTATTCATTTGTCTTACCCGTTGTTTGAGCTATTTGTTATAATTATACGTTTCATGTGGAATGCTGTAGAGCATATTTATTATACGTAATTTGGTTGAGACTTACTTTTTGGAAAAGTCTAAGGGATGCGGAAGACTGAATAATTTTTCATACTTTTTAAAGCATTGTTGATTCTAAACCTACGCTTATTACCATACAAATAACTGTACGAAAAGTACAGGGTACGAAAGTGTAAGTTCGCTCCAAATGCATGAATTGTTATATAACTATATAAAATAATATTTCATCTCAATATGCGACCGTGAAAGGATCGGATGTGGGTCTACCTCTATTCCATTATTAGGGACCTTTTCTTGATGTAACAGGGCAAATGTGCAATCCAATAAGGAAAAAAGATATCTTATACCTGTTGGAAATAAATAGCATGTTACGATATCGAAATGAAAGTTCAATTTGCCGTAAACTACTTTATTGGCACTTATGGGTATTTCATACGAGATTAAATCTTTTGCTCTAGTTTACGATGTAATTTTTAAACACTCACAATTGAGTCTTTGGATTAACTAGTCATTGATGTATATGATGAACAAAAGCGGGTCGTTAATAGGTCCTAGAGGAACACCAAATTACAAGTTCGATTTTTCTAGATAAATGCAATATAATAAAAAAAAGTCATTAAAGAGAACTACTACGTAAAATAAATCTACGCAGTCATAGTAAATTAATTGCTTCGATGGAACTGAAAAATTGTAAAGTAAAAAGATTCACTGGAAGTATTAAATCAAATTTTAATAAACAGCAACTGCAATCAAAAGCTTCAAGCAAAAACTCGAAGTGGAAAAATATAACATCGCCGTTCTGCGAGAAATTAAATTTCAATGAAAGATTTACCGTTCGGTTAATATTTACAACATTAATTGTTTGTGTTGTACGAGATACGTTTAAAGAAGACCAACTGTCAAATTAGGTATATAGATAAAAACTTGTCTACGAAAACGCAATATACGAGAACGCGAAAAACCATTAGAAACGAAAAGAAATACAATATGATATATCAAAACATATACATATATTAAAGATTGCATTTATCTCAATAAAAGCGCCTAGCTTAGCTTTAAAGCCACAGCATAGGCTGTGGAGTTGATATTCTGCCAAGTCTGCATAAGTGCTAATTAAATTATGGACCAATATATAGATGTCAATAGATGCTCTACGTATAATATAAAAGCTGTTCGCGAGCCTTTTTTTGTATCTTCGAATAACGCAAATAAATCTACAAGTCCCCCATTTTAAGTATATAAATTCTGACACATACCTACAGCGGAGTAGCATTGAGGACTGTAGGTTATGTTCCATCATACATCATTTTAAATCCTAAGAGTAGTCTCAAACCGACTAAATCCCCAACTTAATTCCATCAAACCTTTAAATGACGGGGTCACGGGAACCCTTACAGACTCTTCCGCAAAAATCTTGAAACACCTAAGCATCAAGCGCTAAAAAACGCAACGTATATTGAAACTATTATATTCTTATAGTAAAATAGAAATGGCCGTTTAATTTCCACCTACGCTAAACAAAACACTATTCAGTAGTGATCGCATTAGTAGCGGCATTATTTGTAATTGAATGCATTACCGGTAAAGTGGCAGCGGTCGTGTGATGTATTCGTTATGTAAACATTGAAATAGAAACAATTGCGTTGTCTCTAACAAAACAATGTAATAAAAATATATTCTAGTAGGATACATTGTATTTATACCTTCTTACGCAGAGAAAAATGTGTGTGTCTAACACAAAAACAAACTTTTTTCTCTGCTCGTGGTTCAAGGAATAAATAGTCTTAAAGAATAATTGTGGGTTTGACTGTTAACGTGATGCACTTAACAAACCATTTTTATTAATATAATATTTTCTTATAATATGGATCTGTCATTCCAAACGTATTGTTACGTCCGTAACTCGATAACGACTAAACCGATTTACATAATTCTTTTTTTAGAATAATCGTGGATGTACAGGAATGGTTCTTAAGCAAAAAAATAAGTAGGGTATAAGGTTACAGCTAGCATAGGTTTAACTCAACGATTCAGAGAGTATAATATATTATTAAACAAGCACGATTCAATGTATCTGTAGATAGATGTATGTAGTAATTGAGCGCATTAGCGGTCTGAAATGTTCTATTCAACAAATTACTCAAATAGAATCAATTGTTTGCTTTCCAGATTATTCAAACTGTCGTATACGTATAACGCATAGACTGATAGTTCCTTCATAATCGGTCCACTCAGTGAAGCCAACTTCCGTTATCAGTGAATAATCTATGATTGAAGTTATTACTAACTCGTACATTGAGCACTGAGATCATATCAAATTTCTATTAAAATTAAGAATCATTGCCAAGAAATAGTGTGTAGAAAAGTTAATTAAGGACCCTACAATGCTAATATTGTATGTGAAGTATGAGATTTGTAGAGTGTGTTTTAGGTGTAATAATTGTTTTTATTGAACATTATATAAAGAAAATAAATTTCATTGTGAGCCTCAAGAGCCCTGTACTAACTCAAATATTAAAATAGGTATCTGGTGCACTAACTGATGGAAACATGGCGTACATCTTTTTAAAAGGTCGGTAACCCACTCCAGAGCTGTCAAGATCTGCGAGTGTTCATGGGCGGCGATGACCACTTTCCATCAGGTGGCTCGCCTGCTCGTTTGCCCCCTATGTTATAAAAAAAACATAATTGCATATCTGAACTGATTCTGCTAGCTTGCTACCAACACCTATGGTGACAAGCTTAACAGCACGGCGTCACTCCTCTCTCATGGTCGCCTTCCTCGTGTATTCGTGAAGAGATCGATTGTCAACTGCAACTCTGATGTGATCTGTCCACCTCATCAGTGATCTTCCTCGTGGCCTGGTATCCTCAAGCTTCCCCTGAACCACAAATCGCTCAATAGATACCTCACCTCGGTGGCATACGTGTTCAATAAAGGCGAGGAGCTTACAAGAAGAAGAGATTTATTCGATGCCAATTTTCCGTGGGAGGGTTGTGCTAACTCAGTGCGATCTACATAAGTAAATATTAAAATTTATTTGATGGCCAATGTATTTTTATACTAAAAAGATACGCGTCGACCCTCGGTATTTAACAACGAAAAACAAATGAATGCGATCGCACGAGTTATTTTCTTTTTACAAAATAAATATACTATTTGCACGTGTAACATCATTTTTATAACAGTTATATGACTGTATTTTAACGTATGAGGGTTTTCATTAAAATAACCGTGCTTTGTGGTAAAGTTTGACGTGGCTCGAAGATGTTTGAAGTTTGCAAATGCGAGCTATTTTGCTTTTAATTAGCTGTGCTGAAGACATTTCGTTAATGAGAAAGTGCATTTAAACTTGGTTGGTTTATGTGTATGTACAATTTAGTATGAAATAAATTAATAAATATTTACTGGGTGATTCAAGAGAACGATATATAATACATGCATAATACGTACAAAGCCAGGCGTGGTCGCTATTAATAATATATAGAAGTTAAGTTTGTTTAAATTGTAAGGGATAATCTCGGGATATATCTCTGAACCTATTTTAAAAACTCTGTCACCAACATAAAGCCACATTATTGCTTAGTGTCATAGGCTTTATAAAAAAAGGATTGTTAACATTATGCCCAACCAAGAGGCCACGGCCAACATAAATGTGAAATGAGAGCCAAGTTCAATATTATGATAAATGCTTTGGTGGTTGACTTCAACGAAAAAAGAAGTGAGATCCAAATGGGTGCCAAGTCCAATGGTCAGTTCTGAAATTTATTTACATTTAATTAACAGTATAACATATAATATCTTCTTATAACATAAGATAATGTATTGTAGCTAGAGGTCTCTATATGAAAAAGAATCGCAAAATGTTGTGGTAAATTGCTACTAGATATCAGCTTAACAGGTTTACATAGTTCTTCTTTTAGAATAATAATAATGATAATAATAAAAATTAAACAGCGGAAACGAAGTCACGTCTTAATATTATAAATTTGAAAGTTTGTGAGGAGGTATGGATGGATGTACGTTTGCTATCCTTTCATTGAAAAACCGCTCGATTGATTTAGTTGAAATTTACTATGTAGGTAGGTGACACTCTGGATTACTATGTAGTAAGAATACTTTATATCCCTTTATTGCCCCGGAAACGGGAACTACGCGGATAAAACCGTGGGCTACAGCTAATATACTCGTATAGCTAATAACAGTGAACGCTACAAACGTATCTCATTACGTACGAGCAAGTCTTTAAAAGCCATCAAATGTAGGTGTATCGCTCGCGAACGCGAGTTGAGACTCGACGGACGTAGTTGCTACAAATTGGTTGTCTCGTCGGCTTCAAAGCGCTTTAATCGCTTCGTAGACTGCAATTATACTGCCATTTTAAATGGCGACAGTATTCAGTAGTACTTTAAATTAAATCGGGTTTGTTTTTTTATTATTTTATACCAGACGCGCTCCCCGTTTTTCTTTCGTAGATTTCGTTCCCAAGGCAATAAAGGTATTACAAGTATAATTTGATTTAAGCTAGTAGTAAGCTAGTTGTTTGCTAAACATCATCAAAAAATGATGTGTCAAAATGCTTTTGTGTAATACCGCGTTTACACGCTCGCGTTCAAAACGACATTCAACGGGCACAAACACAAGCACGAGCGTGTGAACGGGCTGTTCGACTGTTTTTATGTGCACGTGCGTGTGCTTGCCATGGACCGGACGAGAGTCGGTTTTTGGCACATGAAAGGACAAAAGCGTGTGTACAGATTGTTTGGCGTGTCCCCCCCCCCCTCAATGCTACTCATCGTGCTACTTGCCAGGCTGCTTCCCGGGCTGCTTGGCAAGCGTAAAAGAGCAACTAACATACTAACACAAATCCTTACAGACTTTAGCGTTTTACAATTATTATGATTATTTAAACAACAAACACACGTTTTAAAATTCGATTGAAGATTTCAAGTCTCTTCGTCACAGAGGGAGGTAGTTGCAATGTTTGAACCATAAGTCCTTTACGTTTCCCACATTCTACACAAAACGGGTACAACAAAAAACTCAATTACTCTACGCATCGAGTGAACAAACATGATTCAAAGGAAAGTGTATTTGATCTTGACTCCAATTTAATCCTGTTGCGTGGGAACAAAACGAATCTTCGAGAAAGGTCGAGCAAATACTTAAATTCTAGCAATCAGCTTGTTAAACAGGGATCACATCTTATTCAATTAACTGAAGCCGGAAGGCGGACTTCGGTAGAAGTTTCGTCGACTCGCCCGTTCAAAACAATGCCGATTGAGTAAATAGTACGGACACTAGCGCGAGATTTTCAGAGCTAATTTATGGGGTCATTGACCTTTATAATTTAGAAGTGATTGACTTTGATGTCAGAGTTAAAAGTATGAAAGGAAGCGACATTATCAATCTTGCTTTTGACAATCGTTGATTGAAGATTTCGAAGATATTTTTTTATAACTAGCTGGCCCAAAGTGACTTCGTTCATGCTCTATCCATCCTATCCTACCCTACCATTTTGTGCTTAAAAACCATCCTCTTGCATCCAGGAATATTCTAAAAAAAGAATTATGTGAATTGGTTCAGCTATTATCGAGTTACGCGCTCACCAAAACATTTTGCGATTCATTTTTATATAATAAGATACTAAGGATATACTAGATATACAAATACGATAGGTAGCACAACTTATATAGATTTTAAAATCAAACATTGCAAAATCAATAATATTCGATAGGCTTAGTTAATTTTACGATAAGTAATAAATTATAAATAACCATTGTTCGACGTAAAGGCTAATAATTTCTTACTAGAATAGCTCAAATAATTAATGTATTAAATAAGATAAAAACGCCAATGAAGTTAAAATAGCTAATTCTATTTTTTCTGTTTAGTACTTAAAATAAATACCCAATAATGTAGAAATCATTCATGAGGTAGGATGTACTTACGTACGGTCAGTAGAAATCCCACAAAGATCATGCCCCACCGAGTACCATGAGTATTCTATGGGGATTTTCCTATATTCCTTCCTATAGCTATTGCTCGTGACTTCGTCCCCGTAGATTCGTTTTTCCATTATTTTTTCACTCCTATTAGTCGCAGCGTGATGTTATGTAGCCTAAACCCTTCCTCGATAAATGGTCTATTCAATGAAAAAATAATTTTTCAATTCGAACCAGTAGTTCCTGAGATTAGCGCGTTCAAACAAACAAACAAACAAACAAACAAACTCTCAGCTTTATATATGAAGTATAGATAGATAAAAATACAGTCTGGGAAACATGAATAACATCTCATTTAAATAGTTAGAAACGGAGTCTAAAGTCCGACAGAGTTTGAAACTATCCAACATGGCTTAAAGCAACGAGGGGCTAAGTAAATATCGCGTATAATTGAATCCAGGTTGACAATACATATTGTTAGGAAGTCTAGCTATACTGTTGTAAAACTAATTTATAAAAAAGAAATATTGATTGTTTTGAGAACTTAATAAAACTTTTTATCAAATCAATTTTTTTTACTTTTTTATTTATCAATAAAAAAGTAATGGCAATTTAAAGAATCACGTTGAACTTGCTGAACGTTTGTTGGCGCGGGTTAGGCATTTTCAAAAATGCTGCCCAAAGTCACTTTTCTACGCGGGCGAAGTCGCTGGCACAGCTACTATAATATAAAGAAAGTAATTAAATTTTAATCCACAACATAAAACGCGGGTAAAAGAAGACAGATATAATCCACGCTTTATTCCCCGAGGTCCATGAGTACTTTATGAGGATCCCCCCCCCACAAAAAAGGCAACTACGACCCTACGAGTCATTAAAAACACATCCATTTGAAACCTTCAGCCGAAAAAAGCTTCTGAATAGAATCCTAATACAATTGTGTTATATTGTATTACTGGTTAAACAACAAAATCGTTACATAGTTACAGATTACTAAACCACACCATAATTCATACTGTACTGCGGTCTAATTAAAATTTAATCACAAACGGTACAGTATTGGAGCGTTCGTTAATTGCTCTGTGATTAAAATATAATATGTTGTACACTATCATAACATATCATCAATTGAAAATTAGCCGATATGTTATTACAACGTAATAAACTTATATTGCTTTCTATGTTAATATACACGTGTAATTTTGCTTTAATTAATTATCAAATGTTTGAATATTTTTTATAGATAATGAATTTTCATTAGGATGCGTTTTAATGATAGGATGTCTTATAGAGTTGTCTTTGAATATGAGCCATGATTAATTAATTCATTGAATCAAGGTGTAAGGTTTATTTCAGGTACCCCGAATATTACATACGTATTACTGTTATTGATGGGCATAATTATTTGGAGGCATAATGTATTTTTTTGTTGTGTATCCATCCTGGTAGACGCAAAATATTTTGTGTCTCGGCCTGCCGTCTCGTTGGGGCGTATGTAGGATCCCAATGTAATGGTTATCTTTAGTAGACAACTTTACATCAGACTACGTATCGGTCTACGAGGCGTAGGCATTCGTAACTACTCGTAGTCACGTTGCTACAGAAACCTAACTTATAAGCTAATATTCTTTGAAGCTTTCTATAACCTCTTACACTGTAAGAAGAAAGCATTCTTTTAAAATAAGTAATAAGCTGTATTAAATATTTAATTATAAAACTATTATTTCGACATAATCGAAAACCATATGTGATCTAACTACATAACTGATTTGATCGATTTTGATTAAATTTAATATTTTTTTATATATGACAGTACTAGATATAAAAAAAGCAAAAAAAACATTTAGAAATAGGTATATTCTACTATAACAACCTCCATACAAAAGGAACTAGTATCAAACAGAAAAACAACGTCCTTACAGTTTTATTTTTATGTGTAATAAGAAACATCTTTAGAAAAATATCAAAAATGTCGTCTGCTCAAATTTATCAGAGAGCGTCTGATACAGTTAACACTCTTTCAACAAAGAAGAGAAGACATCAAGAGTCCGAAAAACATTTTTTGTCAAAAATTACAGGCATTTCGCCTCACCAGCCGTGTAATGAAGGCGTTGATATGTTTAAAGATAAGAAACGTCTCCAAATAAACCCAAGGAAAGTATTATAGATAAAAAAGGAAATGTAAACAAAGACATTTCTCATTCATTTTGTGAATCATTTTTTTGCGTCACAGATTTAGATTTTAAATTAAAATAATTTTTAGCTATTTAAATTCTTCATTGTCGGTTTGAATATTTTTATTGAGTTCATATTACAATCGTATATAATCGCTTACGTGCGAATCAAATAAATTTAATCAAAATAGAAAACGTTCCTTCAATATAATACCCTATTTATAGGTATTGAAGATATGAAACGTATAATTTTGTACTTCTTAGAAAATAGTTCCATTAATTAAGCCTAAAATCACGCAAACCTAACCGACAAAATTAGTATTAATTCTAACAATGCCTAACCCGTTACCTAACCAATCCTATTGAAGGATATTGTGTTATGTTCGATTGAATAGCAAATCGAGTCGATAAGCAACTATCACTAGCCAGTCCTTTGTTAATGGACACTGTTATTACACTACCGTTGACTGAGGAGTAGGTGTTTGAATATAGTTAATATTTGGTCGAGTAATTGCATTGACTCTCGCTACGCTGTATGCATCCAATCTAAACATATTACCCGCTCGCTAGATACCGAATTTACTCATCAGAGCATTCTGAATTTGTACGCAGTTCAGTCAATTAATAATAGTAATATATTTATTTTACCCACCACAACATATTGTGTGAAATTAGTGCTTCAACTAATCATTTGGCCCGTATTTTAGAATCCCAGGAGCTCACCCAATTCAAAAATAAAAACATAAAAGAAGTACGTTAATGTAACACAATTTTAAATTAATTATCCAAGCAAAAAGCAAATGATAAAAGAGCGTACCTATCCTCAATAGGCCGGCAACACACTCGTGACAACGCGAGTGCTCATGGGCGGCGCTGATCATTTAACGTCAGGTGACGAGCCTGCTCGTTTACCCCTATTGCATAAAAATATGTTTACGGAAATATTTAATACAAACCTAAAAAGCCTTGTAATATGATAACAATTAAAAAATGTCAGTATACGAAGTCAAGAATTGACTTCGAAAGAACACTATAATGTCGGTTGTGTTTAGGGAAAGTTATTTCGATAAAACGCGCGTTCAGATGTTCAAACGCGCAAGCCAATCCTTTTCCAGGCTGTTTAACATCAGATCATTACTAATACGAGTAGATTCGCTCTTAAATCGCGAACACGTTTTAAGGTAGATCTAGACGAAGCAAGAGTATTTCGTAAGCTAGGTGACTTGTTTTAAGTTAGTATTTATTGGTTTAAAGTACATTAGGTACCTTTACTTTTTTGTGCGGTGGCCGAGACATTCCGTTAGGCTAAACTGAGCCGTTTCGCCTGGTGGTACCTCACCCACAGAAAACTAGTTCAATTCAGCCTAATAACATGGTTCTACCACCTCAAAAATCATTTTATAACACTACCAACACCTATTATTCTTTTAGTCTAAGCTAACACCCTATAAAATTAAAAACTTCACTAATAATATCAACTGAAGGTTTTGTCGCAACGTTTAGATCCGCCTTTTTATCGTAATGTATTTACATTTCCCTGAAGACTGGTGGATATTAGGGAAAGGCCATACCTCACTGGCCGTTTGCGACGAATGGGTTACAGCTCTCTAGGGATTACCATAATGTTGTCTGACCTTTATTATTCACTTTAATCTTTTCCTACAATCAATATTAGGTTAAATAACAAGCAAATTATTTGATTAATATTTATAAGCTCAGGCCTTTCTCGGAATATATTTGCTTGCTGCTTATTAAAACTTAATTCAAATATATTACAGATTTTCTTACTTAAATATAATCTTTATTTTATTTGCACCGTTCTAAATAAATAATCAGCATACGACTTCTAGATTACTGAAAGTCGTTAAGTTACGTAACTGTAATCAATAATACAAGTCGTCTTTTAGAAAGGGATCGTCAGCTAATTTTGGTTTTAAAGATAGTTATCTCTTTCACACACTCACAATGTAACGTTTGACAGTCGTCTCCTAACAGTTACAGGACAGTTAGTACGTTATTTTTCAAAGGCCATATAAAAATATATCTCCGACTATTATATTTGTATGAACTCTCTTTTATTCATAAAAACAATATTTCAGAACAGTTTATAAGACCATAAATGAACTAAAAATACTGCGTCAAAATGTTTGGGTAAAATATTTTCACCAAGAGATTCACTGATGCATAGTTATTTTATTGAGAGGATTTTTATGGTGCGCCATATTGGAAACAAAAGCGTATCGGTCGGAATGTTTTTTTAACGTAGGTGTGATCGATCGGCTGCAGTTAATTGAATGTTAAAAATTCCATAACAAATTGGCTTGTAGGTCTATTTCGTTTACAGTAACATAGACTGAATTTTTAAAGCGCTCTATTATATCATACTAGCTGGCTTGGATATAGTTTCGTATATAAGTAGATATAATTATTATATTATCCAGTAGATTGTATTAGGATATGAGAATGGGGGCGTTGTCATTGTAAATTTGTTAAATTTGAAAAGTACTTTCAAAAATCGATATTACAATTACGACAATTCTTTAGAAACCCATGACTTTTGTAATATACATAATACAAAACATATTTTATGTTCACATTCATACCCATTAGAAGTATAAATGGGCCGAATATGAACGATTTTCAGAACCACACTTTTTTTCCTGTCCGCTTCACGTGAAATGGACCAATGTTCAAATATATTACAAAAACATAAATTCATACATATTCCTTGCACAGGTACAATACATTGAAATTAAAATGGTTTTATTATTCCTAGAAAAATAAACCTTTGAACTTGAAGTAAGTACTAACATAAACAAACTAAATTACAAAAGAAATACAACCGACACGCACTTTCCCCACTAATATCCACATCGATTTTATCTGTGAGTGACATTGACACAAATTACTCTGTCAAAAACAATGCCAAATGCAGGCATGTGTCTGTCAATAAAAATAATAGTAATTTGGCAAGATCGAGCACTGCCATTTCACCAAGAATTGTATTAAATTAGAACAGCCTTAGGGAGTATTATAATGAGTTGATAATGCTATTTTTGCTCCGATAATGTTAATACCTAAGTGCTTAGAAATAAGAGCAAATCAATGTCTGCGATCGGCAATCCTTGGATTTCTCCTAAAGTAAGCATTCATTCATTCATTCATTATTGCGAACTAGCTGGCCCGACGTGACTTTGCTTACGCTGTACCTCGTACTACAAGGAATATTCTAAAAAGAATTATCAAAATATGTGAAATGTATCCGTTATCTAGTTGCTTGCCGTGGGACTTAAAAGAACTATGCCGTGCTATAAGTGCCCAGAAGAATAGAGTATAAAACAGGCTTCTAGAAACAAACTCATTGACGTACTCTTACGCATGATTCAATTTCGTGGAAGAGTCTGTTGAAATTCCCGTGAACAGATGCGTAACATAGAGGTATTTTGGTTGGTTCAAGTCCGATTTAACCCATGCTTCTTACCCCGAGGTATATGAGGGTATGCTATGAAAATTTCTCCACTATAAAAAAGGTATAATTCAGTGACTATAGAAACGTTGTTGTTGCCAGGTGGAAGCAGAAGGCGGCCAACAGTCCTCGTCGCCGGCCCTGCCTCTGTGTCCCGCGGGCAAACCTGATGTTGACATACAACCATTACTTGGTGAAGGTGAGTGCGTTTCACTATTTCATAAACTCTTGTTCTATTCTACCTTCCTCTTGTTATTAAAAAAGCTCGTTCACGAAGAAAGCGAAACAACAAACTTTTAACACAGTAGTGAACTCGTGTTCGCACATATAATTTACGCATCTACCTTACATATAAACGTTCCTCTTGAATCATTATATCCGTTAAAAAACACCTCATTGAAATAGGTTCCCTAGTTTTAAATATTTAGACATACATAAGGGCAGACAGTAGAAATCGACTTTGTTTTATACCATAAAATGTAAATCATTACGTACTCTATAGAGTAAGCATTTGAAAGTCAAACTAGCGGCAGAGAACGCGATTTTCTATCGCGCCCGCCCGCTCGTGCAACGTGAACAAGACCTTCTTACGTATGCATGATTTATACAGATATAATATATCTCGCATTAGGCTTAGTTTCTATTACCTTAGAAAATGAATTACATATTTATTCTCCTAGAAACTGCTTTATGAACCGGAGGTACAATATCGTTTGTTAAACTATGACTACTCTAAAGGATTACTCTATTATGTAGCCTAGTTAAATAGATATATTTGACCCTTTAAACTAAAACACCACTTCTTGGCGAGGCTTTAGATTCTACTCTTTCAGAAAAACAATAAAGTCTAACATAATAAAAAACAATTTCCTGATATTAAAACAAGCAGCAAAAATTTTCACAAGCTCCAATAACACAGTCATTAAATAATACATCAACCACTCAAGATCCTAAATTAAAGCGAAAGAAAATATTTGAATTGCTAATAAAGGAGAAATCTCGGAAGGTGGCATTTTAACCAATAAAAGGGACATCGTAACTCGAAACTCGACGAATATTTTATTATGTTCCTTTCCGAGATAAATTGGCGAATTTAAATGTGTCCATTATCTATGTATTTACAAAAGTTTTGGTACAAAAATTGTTTACAGCGTTCGTGGGTGGTTGAAACATTTGTTTGACATAAATTCGATTGAAAAACGTGTTTGAAAAATATTGCTGTAAGACGGTTTACAGAAGGGTTGTTGGTACAAATTAATGTGACATAACCCATGGTCGTTTCCCCGAGATCCACGGGTCCTTCCCCACTAAAACAGGGGTTACAAGGACCTTAGTGAGTAGAAGATCTACACTAAAAGGTCTTTGATTGAGAATGAAATAAAATGAAAATGTTTATTTTCTGAGTAAATTTGAAACAAATACCTTCAGAAAGTCTACATGGTGCCTACCACCGGTTAGGGAGCTAACCCGGCGATAAGAACCGGCGTAAGAAACTCGCACGGGTTCCACACTTTTTAACAAAAAAGGGGGAAAATCATCTTTTAAAATAAAATTTACAATTCAACTTAACATAAGTATGTAAAATACATAATTAGTGTTCCACGGTTAGATCAGTGCCGTTTTATCCATTAGGCATTATAGGCAACTGCCTAGGGGCCCTGCCACGTTCAGGGGCCCCTGTGCTACAGGGAAAAGAATAGGCAATGTTTCTTAAACAGTAAAAAATTAATTTGAAAATTTGCTCTGTACATTACATCGACGCTATTTTAGTACATTTCGGAACGCATTCCTTATTAGATATTATTATTATGATTATTATGATAGTTTAAAAGTTTATAACGCAGTAATATAATTGCAAGCAATTTTATCGCGGTAATTTAATTAAAAACGCTCAAAACTCTTTGTTGTGAATGCACACTTACTATACTGGTACCTACCAAGTATGTATATTCTATGGCCAAGCTACTTTCATAAGGTTGGCAGTACTGGTTCGTTGGCATGACCGGGGAATTCCCCGAGTCGTTAAATACGTATTGTATGATGTGTCATAGACATTATTTTCGAACCATTTTCAATTAAATCGTTCAATTTTTACTTCGTGCAATTCGTTTGCAAGTTTCACGGCTGTGAATAAAAAATAAAAATTTTGAATTTTGTTGTGTTAACGTAAAAATTAGAAGAGGGTAGGGGGCCCTGGATGAGCATTGCCTAGGGGCCCCGACAGGCATAACCCGGCCCTGGGTTAGATAAATAATAATAATAGGGTTATTTATACAATATTTTAGGAGTAATATAATTTTTAAAATGTGTCAATGAACTTTGTACAAATTTATATAGTTTTAATAGATATTGAAATGATTAACATGTTAATCCTTCAAAATTTATACAATAATCTATCAAATAATATTTTGTTTTTATTAAAGAAAAAGCAAATAAGGCTGTTTCATTTATAACATCGGATGTATTAATAAAACAACGTAAACAAATATTACCTGAATCGTAATAAACTTCGAAGCGAAATTTTAAGCAGCTTTCAGTTCTATGTAATGTAATTAAAGATAATATCGTATTTCCTTCGTTTTTAATAACCCTAGTTGTTCGTAACTCTTTTGTTATTCGATCCTCATTAAATATTTCACTGTGTTATTTCTTGGGTCCGGATTTTCCATATTTCAAGTTATAATAACGTATTCATTCGTGAGATATTTTATATATTTCATTAAATATGTTATCATTAATGTTTTAATATCTACCTTTTGAACATGGTTTTTTTCCTAAGAAACGACGCAGTATGGTTGGTAAATATTTTGGTAATACGTATACTAATACTAGCGACTTACCTCGGCTGCACAGGCATATGATATATTCCTCTTGAATCACTCTTTTTATGAATAAAGCCGCAAACAAGTCGGTTTCGTAGTTTTTAAGATTTAAACATACATGGGGATGTAGGGACAGAGAAAGCGAGTTTTTGTGTGATTTTTTGACATTGAAGTGTTAGTTTGAAGGCGGCTAGTTACCTATATTTAAAACTACATATAAGATAAGAAAGTGTTTTGCATACTAACTATATTTAAGAGATTACTGGGCTTATGAGTCTTAACATCTTATGACTCAAAGTAGGGAGCGTCAATGTAGTGGCCTGCCCGGAGCAAAGTTCTAGGTAGCACTGCATTGGTTATGGGCTAGCGTTGTTCTTACCATCAGGAGGACGTCGGACGTTTCACATAATAAAAAAAAATATAAAGAATATTGTTGTTTTTTGTAAATTGTAAGCGAACGAAGCTTTTATAAAAATAAAATTTATTTCTTTACCTAAAGTTTACAAGCTATACCAAGAAGCTATAGCTATAATATACCATAATAAATATGAATCCTAATAAACTCAATATACGTTAAACTATAGCAGAATAAACAAAATAAAGAGAATATATAAAATTAATTGAATGTAAATTCATTTTATTTGTACTGAAGCTCACCGAACACGGATGTTGCAAAGGTCAATAGTATGTTATTTTGAAACGAAACTTCATATTTAATTCCGTTCGTATTGCAAGTTGCAATAAGGGAAATATACGATGGACCTGGATGCCGAATGCGGTACAATTTACTGGCTTTGTTCAGCTCTTTAACCTTTACTTTACATTTTTAACTTTAACCTTTGTAAAACATAGGTAGGTCTAAGTAAAATATTAGTAAGTAAATGTTTAAATTTAACATATACGAAAACTTTGTCGCAGAGTAAGATATAAAATATTCGCTTATGATCTAAATAAAAGTAAAATTGGTGATATTACAAATAAATCTAAGTCTTAGATTAAGAGAGTTATTTAGGGTTTCTCAAAAAATATGATTCTATCAACTTTTAAATATTTAAAAACCCTAAGCATCACTAGTGTGATATTATTGTTAATAAGTTTGTCCTATTTGGTGTAAGGACATTTACTTTCCTTCATAACTCATAGCTTCTTCCAGAAAACCCCCGTCAGGTACTATAGCGTTTAATAAAAATACGTAAATTAAGACAGATACATATCTCTTTCTCTTTCTTTATATCATTCATACTCATTTTGATTTCTTCTAATGTTATTACGAGTTCTTATGATCAAAGGTAACAAGTTTACTATCAGACAAACCTTATATCCTATACATACAAAATTACTCGCATCATTGTGATGTAAAATAAAAATAAGGAAACACAGGATTTTTTATGATAAAATCCATACTAATATTATAAATACGAAAGTACCTTTGTCTATATGTCTGGAAGGCGGGGTCAAAGTTTATATGGAAGTCCACGCGGACAGAGTCGCGGGCAACAGCTAGTATTACTATAAAAAGAAAACTTCCGATGTTCCTTGCCCAATAAACACGATACCCGTGACCGTCCTTATTTTAATATCATCCATGCTTTTATCGATATCGATAACAAACAGCTCTTACACTAATCCATAAGGGATTAAAAACACAGTTTTAGCAATGGAAAAGTTTAAACAAAGCGATTGCATTCCATTTTACACCGACCGGATACATCCCGAAAAATGGAACGCACGTGTCCTAGAATAATCTGATTGATTTACCTTCGCAAATATTAGGCTTACCTGGTTCTACTAACGTTGCTATGAATACATTATTCTAGAACTAGCTGTTGCTTGCGACTTCGTCCCCGTTCGAACTGCTTAGCTTTCAAACCATATAAGATAGACATTGCTGTCCTGGCATATTTTTTATATAATTTTAAGGAGAACATTTCTATCATACACGATTTACGGAAGCTTAAAAAATGTAGTAACTTCTCCCGTTTTTCCAACATTTTTCTTCGCTGCTCCGCTTCTATTTATTGTAGCGTGATAAAACTATATTATAAACTGCTCAGGAATATGAAAAATAATCGTCTCTTTAAAATCCAGTCGTCCAGTAGGTAGTTATTGTTTCTTTAACGGCTATACAGACAATAAAAAATGTTACTAAATGCATTTTTGACAAAGTAGCAAGCTGTACTCCCTAATGGTTTTAGAAGAATATAGGTATCTCTAGTGTTTCTAATTCCTACTAACTGTACAAATTAAATCAATACGTAGTATAAAACAAAATCACTTTCTCTGTTCCAATATCCCTGTATACTTAAATACTTAAAAACTACGCAACCGATTCTCGTGCGGTTTCTTTTAATAGATAGAGTGATTCAAGAGGAAGGTTTATATGTATTATATATGCATAATATATGCGAGCGAAGCCGAGGCGAGTCGCTAGTTTCAAATAAATTGGAGATAGCAACCGAAATACCATCGAACTGTATCAATATTGAGCTCGCAAGCGTCCCGAATTTAAAGTTTCCAAATGAACCGATCCTTAAGGGACAAATACTTTACTCCCGGCTATCGCTCTGTTTACGCAAAAGCAACAGGAGCTCAAATATTCAGTGATTAAATTCCTCGAACATTGATGGTGTCTATTGGAAGTAAATTTAATTTGAGAATTCCCTTTCGGCATCGTAATATCCATTCTACGCGGGTGTAATGCTGAACTCACAGCGCGATGTATTATATATATATCTGACTAATATTATAATTGTGAAAGTTTATGTGTATGGATGTTTGAATGTTTGTTACTCATTCAAGCAGAAAATACTGAATTGATTTGGGTGATATTTGGCATTCAAATAGATTAGACCCGGGGTTGGGGGGTTACCCGGGGATATGTGGGGCTCCCGAACGCATAGAACTAACACATAGAATGATTTTTCCTTGGTTTTGCCTTTCGAACCGAAAATAAACGAGCGAAACCGCGGGGTACCGCGAGGCGCATATCAATTTATCATCAATATGATAGCTGTTTATAAATTCGCGTTGGATATAGAACGTTGATTGGGAGATTATGCCAATTATTAGCCCTTAATAATTCGAACAATTGGTATTGTGTATGGGCAATATTCACATAATGAGCACTGAAATTAACCATTTTGGTTACAAAATTGTCTCGAGTAGCCAAATTATTGGTAACGAGTTGCAATTCATACTGACTAATTCCCATACAAATATTTTATATACCTATAAAATTAACAATAATTATTTTATTCAATACTTAATTTGGTGGTTCTTCCTATGTTTTTAAATATGGGGTAAAAAAATACAAACAAGAAATTTATTTAAAAATACGGACACAAGAACGAGCTTTTAATAATGCATTGTTCTCGTATCGTTTCATATAATCAACTCATAATAAACGTATTGATATTATATGTCAGAGTAGCCTGTAATCCGAAGTATGACAAGGCTATTGTAAAGGACTATAACAGAAAAGGAATAGTCAATGGTCCGGCATCAGCCAACCGGACGCGGCGAGACTTACTGTCTGGCGCATTGTTAACAAAAGGTGGGAAGTAAAAGCTTATAGATAGGTATAGTACGCGTCATTTATGTTTAGCGATTGACGAGAATAGCAGCGGATCGGTAGAATTGCGCTCGTAATTGACATATTGGTGTGAGAAAGACAACACGACTGGGACAGCCAATCAACGCTCGCGCACCCGATGATCACGAGCCCCGCGCGCCGCACCGCTACCTCGATATCTTATTTTTGACTTCTGTGCAGGTTTCGTTCAGCGCAAAAGATTCGTGACGCGTACTATACTATGTTATTAAACGTTCCTAATGTCAAAGTCGAAGCCAAACGTATATTCATTCCTAGGCCACATACAGTAACACTTTTGAATCTTCGTGATATTACAAAACATATATCACCGGTTCGGAAGGCAGTTTCTACAGAGAAACTGATGTTTGAATGTTTTTAATAAAATCAACTTCTCTACCAATCTCACATAACTAAATGGACTGTACTAAATTAGGTTTTGGTATCTGAAACACAGTTTCAAAATAAAACAGTACCAACGAACCCGATTCATTTATATAATTGTGATTTGTATTTGACGATCTTACAATCTTTAAGTTTAGTTTATCATAACAGTGGGTCCTTTATGTGTACATTTTAGAAGAATTTCTTAAGTCATCTGTGACTCAAAAAACTCCTTTCTCCATTTCCAAAGGGTCTTAATTTTGCCAAAAGTTACATGGGAATGTACTTGGTGATTCGATTTTTATTTTGATGAATTTGACTTAAAGTAATTTTTTTACTTTAAGATATCTGTACATTGTCTAAAATTAAATTCGCATTTATAATACGACAAAAAAAGTCGAAAAAGTATATAATTCAACAAAATTTGTATCAATACCATTAGTAGTATTTTAAGTGGGTTAAACGTAAGAAGTAAAAACACTATCAACAACTCACACATACACAAATATCATCGAATTTCAACCGCGAAGTATCTAGATATCTTTTATTAAATAGCCCAACCTCGCACTGATATCACCGGTCCGGATATGGCAAGACACACTGTCCGGCGTTGTCCGGTGAAGGCGGTATATGAAATCTAGCTTATTGTTACCTTTGCAATACTTACCTTTTATTTACACTAGTTTTTGGTGTACACAGAATATTTTTATCCTTCACTTTATTATATTTAGGAACTATATTTACGAACTAAAAGTACAATTTAGAAAGAAATCGCCAAATGTGTTGCTGAGTATGTACATAACTCATGTATAGGTGAACCGATTTCGATAATTCTTTTTTAGAATATTCCTTAAAGTAAAAGGGTTCAAGGTTGGATGGAGTCACTTTGGGCCCGCTAGTAATTAATTAATATTTTTTTAAATATTGAATAAATTCAGTTCGTGTTATTAATACAGAGATCATTTACTCTGACCAAATATTAAAAAAACGTCTTTTTACATGATAGTAATATATAAAACCGAAATTTTTCGTAATAGAAAACGTCCTAAGGTTTTTTTGAAGAAAATCGTGGGCTACCACTAGTATTTATAATATTATGGAAATCTTATTTGAGTAGGTACATCATTTGAGACTAGAACACATTCATGATTCAACATAATTCACAATTTAAAGCCCTCGTAAATTCCCAACTCGAAGAATTTTATTGTAATATATAATGATGTTATTCTAGCCCATAGATCTCTATGGAATTTTTCATATTAGCCGTTGTAAATTTAGTCGCTTATTGTACGATAATAATAGCCCGCATTTTCTATGAGCTGTTTTATAAAGATACAGTTTTTGCATTCTGTTATCGGTACGGAATTTAGTAGTAAAGTCGTCTTTTTAAATTCAACGTAATATCGTCGATACCTTTAAATTTTATTCAGGATTCAGGCTCAAAACACGTTATAGTTAAAACGTTATATCTATCACTCGCGACTTCGTCCCCGTCGGATCTATTTCTATTATTATGTTATAGTGAGTCAATCTTAGAAGATAGACATATACTATCGCAGACTTTTTTTAGATCATTTAAAGAGGAATAATTCTTTCATACATATTATTTTTGTATCTTGAACCGTTTTCGCAGCGCACGCAAAGGAAGTCCTCAAATATGAATAATTTTCCCCGTTTTTTTTCCATATTTTCCATTATATCTTCGCTCCTAGTAGTCACAGCGTGATGTTATGAAGCCTTCCTCGATAAATGGTCAATTCAATAAAAAAAGAATTTTTCAATTCGAACCAGTAGATCCTGAGATTAGTGCGTTCAAACAAACAAACAAAAAACTCTTCAGCTTTATATATTAGTAATAGATAATAGTCTAAATGAATGCATTTGAAAATGTGCTTAAACAAAATAGCCAGAAATATCAAATAGCGTTGCAATTCGAAATAGCAGTGAGACTGGATCATTATTCCGTTTTAGTAGTTACGCACCTCGTTAGGCGTACGCAAACAAGTAGCCCCATTAATCGGTCTTGTTTGCAACAAACATCGCCGTAATTGTGACGTATGGGTAGCCGGCCGATTGCTGTTGCAGAAACTGTCCGGCGTAATTCGTTTAGTTATGCTTATATTCAGCTAAAGCCGTCGTAATATTATTTTTAAAAGTGAAGTGAAGTGATTAACTGTTGAATAAATATAATCGCATTAATAAGTAGTTGTGGTTTTTCAAGTATTATGCAGTTATTGTTACACACTCGTATGGATAAAGTTAATCACTGTTGCAAAAATTGTCCGGCGTAATTTATGCCTATATTAAGTTAAATGTGTCATATTCGTTTTAAAGCGAATTACCTTGTTTAACTTACTAACGAATAAATAATCGCATTAATAAGTAGGGTTTTCAAGCAATAAGCAGTAATTGTCACATATGAATAGCCAGCTGAACGTTGCAGAAACTGTCCAGCGTAATTTATCTAGTAATACTTAAATTAAAGCTAATTACGTCATAATAGAGTACACGTCAATCATTAATAAACTATAAAACAAAGTCTCTTCTATCCTTCCCTAAGTATTTTTAAATCTTTAAAACTACGCAAATGATTTTGATGTGCTTTTTTTAATGGATAGTGATTCAAGAGGAAAGTTTAATACTTGAATAATATATACGTGCGAAGTCGGGTCAAGTAGCTAGTTACCAATAAACGAAGAAAAGGGTTGTTAAGTACAGTAATAACAAAACCGGATCACATCACAGGCGATATTAGGGTCATTTTGGACCAAACGGAAGGGTAATACGAATCTTTTCCTTACCTGTAAAGTGAGATTAATGCTAAGGGAACGCTGTAAAGTTTTATGGAAGATCGCTGATATATATTTCGTTATAATATAATTAATCTTAGGTTACTGTTTTTTCTTAAATTTAGAACTGGTATGCATTAAGATTGAAATTAGAAGAAAATGGAATACTTGTTTAATATAAGACAATCTTAATAATTATATTTATCATGTCTCTTTGGAAATGTGTTCTAGGCATTAACTTATATACGAGGAGGATAGGATAAAAAGATCTTGAGAAGAGATTAGTTACTGCTTGAAACGCAATGACTCTCACTAGCTCTAGGTACGGAGTCCCTTTGAGTAAGCCATATTTGACTATCGACCAAAGAACTTTATAGCAGACTGCAAGGAAGAGAGAATTTCTTAAGAACACATCCTTATAACATACAAGTCATATATTATTCGGTTAAAAATGTTTAACCGTTTTGTAAGACCCTACCTGATCTATAAACATCGGCGCAGATGGTCGTAAAATTTTGTCTTTATCTTTTATCTACGCCGCATTTATTGTATCGGGATCATGGCTTCATGAATTATTTTGGGGGTGAAACGGTATTATGTTCGTAAAACGATCCGAGCTAGTGTCAAATTACCATGATATTGCAGACTTGTATACATGTTGTTTCATACCTAGTGGTCCAATTATAGCACTAGACTAGAGCATATACTGTAGTATAATGCTTAATGTTAAATGTTTCAACTATACCTTTCTTTATTTGTATCGAGCTCTCTCAAAAGTGCTAAGTAGTGCTTTCGCTTGATGCGTGCAATTACATGTGCAGTGACAGAAATTTATCAAAGGTTTTTCTTTAATTTGACATTGATCGAAATGTCGCAATATCTATGTGATGGTCAACGCTGATGGTTCATACGATGCTAATTGAACGCAAGAAATAGTTAAGGTAAAATGTGATTATTTTAAATTAAATATGGCTCGTCTAGCTATGCTTACGTCATAAAGATTTTTATAAAAATTCAAGTATATAATACGCATTGATACAGTATAGTACAGTCGCTCTGAAGCAATGCAATCAGAGAAAATGTACTATTATTTTTCTACCACTTGACGCTTTGAGCCCGTTAGGAATATAAATAAAAAGGTTTCTAGAAAATTGCGTGACCTTTCAACAATAAATAGGAGACGTTTCTATTTTTAAAAGTTTTCATTCAATTTCCGCTTTAATATTTTAAAGTTTTCGCTGTGTTCATATTTAAGCTGAATAGGAAAAAAATCACAGTTTTATAAAGCTAATGTTTACTGTTTACCGTTTTTGTAATACTAGCTGTTCCAACGTTACTTTGTATGTCCTGTATCTATCCTACTTATACCCTTATACCAACTCTACAGTAGGTGGCCAATTTTACTTTCTTTTTCTCTGTATAAAAATCTTAAACTTACCTTTGTTTTAGACGCTGGAGGCGAGCCAGGTGGTGGTCCAAGCCTGGAGCATGATGAGAATGACGAGAGGAACTGCTGCGAGACCTGGATCAACCATTGTCCAGGTCCTGTGCGCGCTCTGTGCCTCTCTCACCGATTTGACAACCTCAACGTAAGTCACTAGATCCCGCTGGAGAAGGCGGTCGCACCAAAAGCGGCCGCCCGCGCCTGGCGGGCCTGCGGACGATTGCTTCGTGCGTCCTCAGCAGGTCCGCCCCCCGAAAGGGTGCGCGACGGAACACCGGTGGGTTTGCCAGTCGGTAGTGGCCGGGTTTAGGCGAGTTCGACATGACCGCCTCCTTCTCCCCCGAGGAGGACGCGGTATCCGTAAGAGGATTTCCCCCCGTCAAAAAAAAGTCACTAGTTAAAGGTAAGTAGATTATGGTCATGATGCTGGATATGGCAGGTTTTGACACCAGGGGTGGTCATATAGCCGTGGTCGGATCAAGAACTGACAATTTAATTTTGACGACATTAGATACAAGTAAAAATATATAGGTAGATAGAGATCTTCTTTCTTTATTTGTTATTTTCGTTTACTTTATAGAAAAGCGGTGTCCCTGATCGTAGGGAAACACCTCTGCCCAAAAGCTTTCGAAAGAGTTTATTAAATTAATTATATATTTGTAAGCTTGCTCCCGATATGTGTATTTATTGAAAAAAATTAATGAGTTTTATTAAAAAAAGAAAATTTTCAACTCTTCATCGATGCGAAGTTACCAAGAAATCAGGTTTTGCAACAACCAAGACGGCAGTTATAACATAATATTGTTGCTTCAGACGATGATGAAAAGAAGCCATAATAGGCTTCTTTTCATTATGATTTAAATAATAATAGACACTTATTTCACTTCCAAGACTATATTTGCGTCATGAGGCTATTTCACGTGCCTGCTATGCCTACGTACCATATCTACATAAAAATACCTACAACATTGAGGATTTATATTTTTTTAAATTCAGTAATATCCCCAAAAAAATCTAACCAATTTTCGGGCATGAAATAAACAATCGCTGCGGTTATCGTAAAATTTTTTCGGACATCAAAGATTTATGGGCCGTGAAAGGTGCATTTTTCAGGTGCCGTTTATTGATAAAATATTGTGCCCGGAGTTTTAATAGAATTTTATAAAAGTTCTACAAATTTTGGCAATGTTAATATGAAGCGGAGAATTGATTAAAATTGTGTAAATTCTATGCTACGATATTATAAGCCTGATAGTTTGTGAGAATATAATTTTATTATGTAAGACTATTCATTCACGCGAAAACTATTTTACGGGTCTGATTTTAGACGTAGTTTGGACAAAATAACTAATTGGAAAATTGATGTTCCCTGTATTTAGAAGTTACAACGATATGCTTCCTTTGTCCTTTCGACGATAAGTCTAACTTACGTTTAAAAGTACAGATATAAATGAAGCTGAAGTTGATTGCGATAAAATATTTTTCCAATTAAATAAGTAGTGCTCAACGAAGCAGACATTAATTTTAAAATACCGTATAACCTTTAAAGGATGATTTATAACTCGCAATCTCTTGTAAATAAATAAGTGTTACAGGTATTCTCTTTATTCTATAATTGCGTCTTTAAAATCTCCTCAAGTTTATATGAGGGCATTATAAGTAATATTTTAATATTTCATCCCTCCCTTGCTCAAGTAAGCTAATTTTGCATTATTAATTATTATTTGCGGGAGACGCTTATGTGTTGAAAACTTTCCAGAGTCTCTTGTTGAGGATTATCGTATTTAAACCGTATCTTCACTACGTAGTATAAAACAAACTGTCGCTATAATCCTAACTATGCTCAAATCTTTAGAACAAAATTTTATAGATACACCGATTCAAGAGGAATGTTTATACTCGTATGTATATATATCGGGCACTGATAGTATAGGTCGGGGCACGGATGTTTAGCGCTGGACGAGAATAGCTGCGCATCGGTATAATCGCGCTCGTAATTGACGTATTGGTGCGAGAAAGACGACACGGCTGGGGAACCGATCAACGCTCGCGCACCCGACGATCACGCGCCCCGCGCCGTCCCCTCAATACCTTATTTTTAACTTCTGCGCAGGTTTCGTTCAGCGCTAAAGATTTGTGACGCTACTTATATACTGCTACTGGTATAGTAGCAGTGCCCCGCGATATTACCAGCGGTTTATTGGGGAAAATAAATTGTGTATTTTCCCGCAGTAAAACGTAGCTTATCCTTAATCCAGTTTATCAACTCCATGCCAAATCTTATTAAAATTGATCTAAACGAAGAAATAAACATACACCCTCGCCAATTTTCACCTTTATACACTAATAAGTCTATACTTATCTACTAATCTATATTAGCATTCTAGTGTATCCAGAATACTGTAGATTAGCATTCTGATGTACTCTACATTAGAATCAAATTACCATGAAATTTTATGACTAACACCCCATACGGTTTTTCATATAAGTTTAAACGGCTCGAAAGCTTTACCTAACCTAGAACATTTACTCTCATAAAATCGTATTTAAGGCATCGATAGGAAATGAATGGTTCAACCCTTAGTAGGCTACGTGGGAACGTGACGCATCTTGAGAACGGGGTATAATGGCAAGTCTTGTAAAATCACGTTGCATCAATATACGTGTACGTTGTTTGCTGACGGTACCGCTATGAAGCTTTTGCTATTTTTAAATATTATAATTTTCATTTTTTTCAATTTTCATTTTCATTTTCACTAATTTGGGTTTTTACTGACGGTACTGCCAGGAAGCACCTTTATATTTTTTTATATCAACATTTTTACGTCACTAGAAATTCCGAATGTAAGAAATAATACCAATTGTCCACCGCCAAAATTATCAACGTATTGTTTTGATCACTACATAATATGTCTTGTCTGCTGACCTTACCAGCTCATAATTTCTTCGGCAATTAGTTTTAATAATCGTTCCCTTTTTCTATTGAATGCCAAGTTGCTACGAATCCCCGTACCTTTGAAAATGTTAAGCAAAATATTATTTTTCTGGCGCGCGTCTCCCTGATACAATTTACAACGTCGCGTCGTTACGTATGAAATGAATGGTTCGCCCTTAGTAGGCTACGCGGGTACGTGACGTGTCTTGAGAACGGGGTATAATAACAAGCCTCGTAAAATCACGTTGCATCGATATGTACCTTGTTTGCTGACGGTACCGCCATACAAGTTTTAAAGCAATTTTATGAAGCAAACAACTGCGTGTCAACTGATAGTAACTCAGCTTCAGAATCTAATCTAAAATTTTCGGTTGATTTAAGCTTAAAACCTGTTGAAGAATTTAAAAAAAAAAGATGCGGAATTTTTCTCGAGGACGGACGATGGATTACGAAATTTAATCTCTTCTTTAATCGACTGTATGTCGAAAAAAATATACTAGAAATACGTGATTTTTTTTTTAACTAAAGAATGTTTATTTTTATCTGTTCAGAAAAGTATCAATAAGTCTGTCTGAATAAGTCTAATAAAATAAATGATTTTTTAAGCTATTTTACTATTTTATATAGGTTTCATACCTTTCATAGTTTTTATTGAATAATTTATCCTTCAATCGTATTTAAGCAATGCAAATATTTATTTTAATAACTGTGTGTGTATTTTTATTCATTGCATTTTTTTTTTTGAAACAACATTTAGTCTAGAAAAATTCGGAGTGTATTTACATAATCCTATTAGAAAACTGTGTAGTAAAGTTCGTAGAGTAATCGTAGTTCTACAATAGGCACAAAAGAGCATTTTCGCTTCATAGACGAACACATTTTAGCAAGGCAAAGGATCTTGTCAGAGAAATGAAGATGAGTAAAATTTCTCTTACAAGAAATTCTTCCCCAATTCGAACCGGTTCAATTTAAAAGCAGGCGTAAATATACTTTGTATGTTTGGTTCCTTTTCACCCACCCTTTAATGGATTTGGAGGATGTTAAGACTTTTAAGTCTGCCGATAGTCGGCGAATAGTGTATATGTACATTTTCACTGAATTAAGTTATAGACTAAACAAAAGCTGTTCAATATGTTGCCTTAAAATAAAAAAAGTCTCTAGCTAAAACAATTTGATAATTTGTGTCGATCAAATTGATCGTCGTGTAGATGACTCAGAACACCCATTTTATTATTCCTTCAATAGCAATTGTGCCTGGAAATGTCTTTAATATCAATTTCCAACAATCGCGTTGCCCCGAACTCTTATGCTCACATTTGTTGATTAGTTTTTGTAATTTGGCCTTCATTCCGACGTTCCCTTTATAAGTCTATTTGCCAATAATGTTCACGGAATATATGTTGGATTTATTGACGTGATTTCTTCTTGAGGAAGCCTTCGAGGGTAAGAAATTACAGGAGCATTTTTCAGTCCGCCTTGAGGGGAAATTTTCAAGGATAAAAGTGGAAGTATTGTGGAAGAAAATGGCTCTTTTTACAGTGTGAAAGCCATTGTCTGGTTATATTTGTTTGATTTATACAATTTGATGATAGACGACAATTATTTTTAAATGCTTATGTAATTTAGATGGTAGGTACAGGTAGGTACTTATTTCAGCGAAATGATCTAGAATATTGTGTCAAAAGATGTTTTTTATTATTTGCAAATTTCATATTGTGCTTACATATTGGCTTTTAACAATGAACTGATAAGTATTAGAGGAGAGTGAATCGAATTGATAATGTTTCTTCAATTAAGTTTTTTTAATACGTAAGATTTTTTTTATAAATAACTGCAA
>JADANM010005835.1:2070429-2098223 GCA_026213755.1 Eurema hecabe
ATAATGTTATATTTTATTGAATATATATCAAACACCACACTTTTAGTTTGTTTATTTAATGGATCTATAAACCAATACCAATATTAAATTCAAAATTATAATAAAAATGAGAGAGAATTGTTCACTGTCTCATTTAAAGGGAAAAAGATTCGTACAAAATAAACGAAGCAATAAAAATACTGCAATGCGATAGTAAGAGCCTTGAACCTATTTACAAGTAAACGTTTTTAAAAAAGGTCTGCTCTGTTAGAATCTGAACGAATCCCACGCCTCGAATGTCGTTTTATAATTGCGAATTAATGCCTCCTTTTCAGTAATTAGTTAATTAAAATACGATTTATGTAATAAGCCCCTGGTAAGAACATCTAGCAACGGTCCTTAGTTTTAAGACGTTGCGCGCGCTGCTTTCACAAATTTCTCGTAATAAGGTAAAATTCGTTGTCGGCGAGGAAGCTTTCTGATTGTTCATTTTCCTTAGTCAGGCCTTGGTAACGTGAATTGAACGGTCTTGGCGTATAATAATACGTTGGGAATGTATAAATGCGGATTGCGTGTAAGACGTCGCATAGAGTTTTATTTAATTAAGTCATTTATTTCAAGTAAAATTTTAAGAAACTATTACATGGAATTGACAAAAAGTACCTATGACATAGTTTTTGCAGTTTCATAGAGTATCATGTATATTGATGATATGATGTAGATTATCATAGTTTCATCTGTATTATTTGTAGATATTTACTCGTATATGTACGAGTATATTATGTAGGTTCATACATAACGCCACATCGTTTAACCCCACACATCTTTCTAAGTAAGAATTTGGAAAGATTTCTTTGAAAATTGAGCTCTGTATGTAACTTTATCTCGTATCTTTAATTATTTGCCTTTATACAACGCCGTGATTGAACACCTATAGCAAAATAACTTCTAACGATGCGTAGTATAAACCGAACATGATTTACCGTGACGACGGGTGATGAGATTTCCCTGCGAAAAGGTGAAACAGCCGGGAATTCAAAGGAAATTAATTTACAATTTTTCGCAAAGTCAATTTAGTTGCGATGGAGTCAGAAGATCGGAAAATACGAGATGGTAGGTACACGCAATAACGGAGGGTGTGATTTTTAAACTGTTTTGTTTGTAGACCCATGTTGTTAACTTCTAACATTGACCTATCGCATCAGACTCAATTTACAGTGGTAGGTAGGCAGGTAAATGAGTAGGTAGGTAGGTAAGTGGGTAGACAGGTTGGTAGAGAGCTATGTAATAAAGTAGATGAGGATAACTCGCAATTTTTATGATAGATACTTTTTTCCTTGGTTTGAATCCTTCAATGGTTTTAGTTTTTATCAATACATTTTTCATAGCTTCAGATTGTTGTAGGATACCGCTTAATATATATTACTATTAGCTGTTGCCCGCGACTCCGTCCGCGTGGACTTTCATATAAACTTTGACCCCCTTACACCTCTTATAACCGTTTTTTCCAGTTAAAAAGTATGTTCCTCTCCATCTTTTCAACTAACTGCATGCCAAAAATCATTGATTACTTGGCTACGGCGTGAAGGAATGACAAACAAACACACTTTCTCATTTATAATATGAGTATGGATTCTCAGTTAGACAATAAATAGAAGAAATGAAAACTAATCGTTTGGTATCATCTCAGCCCTGGGCCCGCAGACAATTTAATAATCTTCAAAGATATTTCACATTCAATTAAATCATTCAGAGATGGTGAATTAAAATCGAGTTCAGATATTATTTTAGTAAAGGAATGAGATAGCTGGTATAAGGTTGCTCGAGAAATTCATCCTACACAGTCTTACGCGTTTTTGTTTATGAATGTAGAGGTTATGGATATGGGGGGACGACTAAAAAATAATTTAATGTCTGTCGGATAAATTAACGAAAAATAATGGATAGGTAGGTACAGATTTTTTAGTTATTTACTTACTCAAAAACTTAATGAGATACATTGGTTTGAAAACTGACATGACGTCACTGTTATTAACGTTCTCTACTAAGGTGCAGAACTTTTTGAAATACTTTTATTATATTTCATTGTTAAATTCAACCTAGTCATTTGAATAAAAGCTTTTAATAAAAGGCCTCGACACATATGCGATTTCACTGGTTTTGTAAAAGCCTATGTGATAATAGCAACTCATGGTATACTATTCAAGAAACCTGATATTTTAAATATTTTACCCACTCCAAAGCTCGATGTACATCGTTTGGTAAACTGATGCATAAAGGTTTCGGTATAGCACAAAGGAAATTTGATAACCAAATACTCAAATGCAAATCAATTTTCCGTACGATTCATGCCTAGTAATTTTAATTTTAATTCCAAACCGTCACAATAAGATAACCAAAAATGAATAGAATATAATAAATATTACATTGCATTTTCAACAAATTTCTTAAATAATTACATAGTCGGGAAGGTAGAAAAATAATGAGAATATTATTAGATACTGTCTCTGTCTTTCTCTATATATGACGGCACTTGAGCTATGACTTCTTGAGTCAAGATGTTTTAGAATATCCTAATGAATGTGTTAACCGTTCTTTTTATTCAACTATACGTCGATTTAATTTAAATTTACATGTTCAAGATGAATTTGTGATTGTAACTGTACGAAAAGCATATTGGCTCGTTCTATTGTTTCCATTTTCAGTAATGTCTCGAAATGACATACAATTACATACGTCATACTAATATATCCCCTTCTGTTATGAAATTTGCTAAAATATATAAAAGTCTAGTGAAACAGCTACTATTTCTTATACATTTAAACTAAATATAAATGGCAAAGTGCGTTTGTTCCTTCCTTCAAGCCAAAACAAAGCTTTGTTATTGTATAACTACAAGTCGGGGAGAAACAGGCTATTTTTTATCGCGAACTTACACAGTTCCTATTTATTTCCCATGCGGGTACATCCTTGTAGTATATTATTTTATCTATGTGTATAAAACAAAGACGGATTTGTTACAACACTGATAACTCGAGGTCGGCTAGACTAACTTTCATGGTTTTTGGTTCGTTGGATTTGTCCCAGACCGAGGTTAGCATATAATTTCCTGGTGGAGAGTGGTAGAATCAATAATAATAATAGTCAATTTTATAGGGAGGAGATCCTCATAGGATATCCATGGTCTTCGGACAATGGATCACAGGTTATATCGAACTGGTACTGACCAGAACCCCGCTATGTTCCGTCATACCCCATCTAGTACGGGTCACACCTACGGCTCTTCCGAGATCCCACAACGGTCTCTTATGTCAAGGCCCTATTACGGTCGAGACCACATACCAACCCCCACTTATTAAGAGGCAAAGTGAGTGCAACACGAACCATAATAGTCCTTTATATGCTAATAGAGTTGAGAGGTCTAACAGAGCTCTAGTACGCTACATTAAGCGCCAATTAGTGTGTTTACACACGATTGCTTTAGCTCGAACGTATCATTAATTACAGCATAGATTCGTAATTAATGATATATCATTGGAATATATTCCAGCCACGTTATTATTGAGCACATATCAAGTGAGAACATCGGACGCTATCGGTAAGACGGATGGATAAACAATTCCATACCTATTTCAAGAGGAGTGGGGCAACGAGTTGATTTGATAAATTTGATTAACAATTTATACCTATGTGTGTATATATTATAGCCTAATCATTGATCTGTTTATCTAAGTACCTACATAGGCGTAGTGCTTACACATTTTAAATGAAATAATTTTAATAGTGGACAATCGTTTTTTAACTCAATTGGGCTGGACCTATTCTTATAACAAAATAATTAAGTATTAATAATATGTTTGGACATTGTTATATATATTGTCTCTGTTCCAGTAAAATTAAAGTTAAAGTTTATAAATAGAATACGTTTCTACGCAGAAGATCCGACAATTATTAATAGTATAATACCTACCGGTTCAGAACGAAGTTTCTACACAGAAGATACGACAAGAAGAATTCGTCATCATTACATAATATAAAATAAAGCTCTTTATATTATGTATGCTTAAACCTTCAAATCTATAATAGATAGATAGAGTGAGTCAAGAGGAAGGTTTATGTGTATATATTGTTGTAATAAGGTAAATACATGCAAAATATTATATGCGCGAAGCCGGAGCGGGTCGCTAGTTCAGAATATATGTCAGTATAGGAAAAGAAGGATGAGTTTCTGTGAATAATTAATATGTGATTCTTACCACTAAATTCCCAATACAGAGTTCCATCTTACCGCAATAGAGTACCCGTACCTCCGCAGTTTCCTCCTATGGGAAATTTTTGTTAAAAATAAATAAATAAATATCTTCCGGACATTTATAAACAGCGCCATCTAGTTCCAAGCTGAGCAGAAAGCTTGTGTTATGGCAACTACATAACGGAATAAATTACATATTATACATAGGTTTTCTTTTGTAAATACATACATACAATACATAGCAACACCCAGACCCCAGAAAAATGCAAATGTAAATCACAAATATATTTTTCCGATGTGGGAATCGAACCCACGACCTTTCGCGCAGAAAGTAGTTGTTCTAAACGTATTTAGGAAAGATCAAGTAATAACTACGGGAAATAAAATATTTTATTATTAATTCAACTAAGGGAAATGAAGTATCAAAATGGTTATATAAAATTAGTATATTTTGACGATCGGTACAGCGGTGACAGAACTTCTACACCAGGGGTTGCGGGTTCGATCACCCTAGAAAATATATTTATATAACAAAAGCTCAGCGTGGGAATAGATGGCGCTGTCTTGCAGAAACTGTCCTGTGGTTTTATTATTATTTATTTTTTCATCATAGTTTTTTTTTCAACAAAAAATATACTTTAAACGAATGTAACCAGAAGAACGTACCGACCATGCGCGCCGTGTCCAGTAGGCCTTTTGCATCTGTTATTAATGTTATCTCCATACAAATGATTATTTAACTCAGCCTTATAAGTCCTTATGTCCTCAATTACAAAAGGAAACAACCGCCACGTAATCAATTCCAATGTAGTATTGCCACATTCATTTATAGCCCACGTAGAAACCAGTTCAGTGTATCAATAATTTTCTATTATACGAATATGCTGAGTAAGTGATTGATCGGGTAATCAATCTTCCGACTATAATAGCGATCGAATCTCAACCTTAATAAGTTATTATTAAGGTCGTGTATCGTTTAACATTTATACAAGTCTTGTAACAGTCTGTAAGTCCCGAAATACATGTGTTTATGATATCGCCTTTAATAGTTTGCCATTTAATTTATTTAGGACTAGCTGTTGCCCGCGAATCCGTCCGCGTGGACTTTCATATAAACTTTGACCCCGCCCCCCCCTTCCTCCCTTACACACTTTTTTAACACTTTTTTCCAGTTAAAAAGTAGCCTATGTTTTATCTCAGGCTCTAGACCATCTATATACTAAATTTTATTATAATCGGTACAGTAGTTTTAGCGTGAAAGCGTAACAGACAGGCAGACAGAGTTACTTTCGCATTTATAATATTATTAGGAATTTGAAATTTGAAATTAATTGGAGGTTAAGTTTTGGTACGTATTTTCCGTGCCTATTTATATGATTGCTTTAAATATGGTTGGTTTAACTTGATATTTATTTAAAAAAATACTGGTGTTTGTTGTTATTAGTTAATAATTATAATTAATTGTGAAATGTTTAACTCTAAACTAGTTGTGGTTTAAAGCTTTATGATGTTTCAAATAGAAATTTGTGGAAAATAACAATTCGTTTTGCTAACAAGGTCTTTAAATATTAAAAAAATTGAAATGACTGTGTCATTTTTAAAGGTGCAACTATATCTAGTTGAATCTCGTGCAGTCGCCATATTAATAATTGTAGTAACCATATACGTATAACGCATAGATAGTCTTTTAATAATCGGTCCGCCGTAAATGAAACCAAAACTGTATATATGTATTATAAAAGCACGTTCTTTTACTCGATGTCACGCACACAAGCCCACTGATAATGTTGCTGATATACAAAAATTACCCTATAAATATGGAAAAATTAAAATCTACAAAAAATATAAGAATTTTGACGCAATGCACTCTGACGACGATATATTATGTAAGTAGACAAAATTGTCTACTTTGAAATGGCTTTATTTTGCGTGCTTTTATTGCGATTCTAGGTGTTATTATTCTATGGTAGTGACTATGGTATTTCAGAATGTCTTACAAATAGCTTCGAGACATCACATACCTTTCACAATACTGGGTCGTTATGTGACTCCGATCCGGATACAAGCGTTTAGTATATGCGTAGGGACAGACGTATAAAATACTGACAATATAATAGAACAGTTTTTGCCTATCTTTTGTTTTGTGCGTGCTGTGTTGTTCGTTTATGTTACATATATAGTCGTATTTGGTTATTATATAAGAAAATGTATGTACATGTTCTTAAAATGTATTAAAGTGACGAACTTAAAAAAATCAATAGTAGTCAAGGTACTTAATAAAAAAGAAAAATAAAACCTAGATACAATATAAGTACTCCAAGTAAAGCCATTTCAAAGTAGACATTTTTGTCTATATACATCGTCGTCGCAGTACCGTACAGTATTTTAAAAGATACTCTTACCGGTTCTTCTCTATAGTACTTGTCCTACGAACCAGTGGTAAATGTTTTTTTGTAATACCATGACGATTCAAATGTGTTACTATATGTGTGTTACTATATATACTTGAGTGAAGATAGAGCAAGATCCCAGGGCCACCAGACGTCACGTATTTTCTAACGAACGAAATGTGGATGATTGAGTAGTGTTAGTGTGTACTAAGAACGTATGCCTACCTGCTAGCTTGCTCAGACGGCCAATTTTCAGGTATCAGGTAATGAAGGTACATAAAAAAATTATCTACCTCACGTAAATTCTAATGGCTGACTTTCACATACGTTTAAGGCAAAACCCTCATCAATAAGTCGCCAATACTGCCAGACACTTTCCGTTGGCCGTATTGCTTAACTGACTCTCTTGCTTAACTGACTGAACATCACTTATGTTCACGTAAATTCTGATGCTTCATTCTTAGGGTTCCGTAGCCAAATGGCAAAAAACGCAACCCTTATAGATTCGTCATGTTCGTCTGTCCGTCTGTTATATGAATGCCGGTGAAAACGCGGGGCGAGGCTAGTTGGTGTATTATTCAGCGTAAAACAACATACGACGCTGGGTTTGAAGACTAGTTAATATTAATAAGAATCTTGTATATATGTTGTATGTACATATATAGCCGAAATGATATCGGATAGACTTATTTTTTTTCAACAGGCAATGTCTGGACCTAGTTGTAGCCGGCAAGATGAAGGATAGACCTAGTTTTACCCGAAAACAATCGGCTCCTACTAGGTTTAACCAAGAGTAAGTGGCTACACCTAGTTCTAACCGGCTAAAACTAGGTGTAGCCGCACTTCGGGTGTTAGCCGTAACATATTATATATTTTAAACACAAAATCGTGCGACGTCAATATAAATGTTAATCATTTTTCATTGGCGTCGTAATGCTTTTCCTTAAATAAGATTTCCTTTAAATTATATATTATTAATAAATAATTTTCGTTCCATTGATCTCGTGTTCTCCATTCAGATGTTTAACGGTTATTCGCACACGAAATGAGCTTAATAATGTTCGATCAAGTTGTTCCGTATAAAGGTTTTTATGGAAAATTAATAAGGAGTAGATTAATTTTGCTTTTGGTGACAGGCGACAGCTGATTCGTAAAGGTGGGTGGGGGAGAGGAATATGGGAGGAAATATAGGAGCCATACATACATCTACATACTACAACTATCTAAAGATTAAAGAACTTTAATTCTCTCTAGCACCCGCCTCGGCTTCGCTCGCATATATGATACATAATATTATATATATAAATCTCGTGTCACAGTGTTTTTCCTCAATGGACTCCTAAACCACTTAACCGATTATAATAAAATTTGCACACCATGTGCAGTTTGATCCAACTTAAAAGATAGGATAGCTTACATCCCGGTATTGTCCCGGGAACGGGAATTACTCTCGTAAAACCGCGGGACACAGCTAGTAATATAATATATACCTTCCTTCTGAATCACTCATTCGTATGTGAATCGGTTGCGTAGTTTGAAAAATGTAAGCTTAGATAAGGATATAGGGACAGTTTTATACTATCTAGTGATTAGGTACGACAAGTTACATTTCACTTACATGAGAACAAAACCTGTATTGATTAAAATAAATATCTGACGTTTAAATTCTAATTGTTTTACGTTATAATGTAAGCGCTTTTCTTTTGGTACTCTAAAGACATTATTTCAAATCTAAATCAATACAATTAACGTTTATTCCGAAGCGTATTTAAATCTCTAATTGTTCCAGGTGGAAATGCTATACCAGCGTTACTTCCTACGAATGAATCAAACGAATATGACAACTCTACTCGGCCTCCTTCTGGGCGTGGGCGTGGGCCTGGTCGCGGTCCAGGTCCGCTCGCTTCTGCAAGCCCAGAACTACCTGACTGATGTATACCTGCCACTAAACCACTCGAGCTTCGCGCTCGTTGACCCGGATCCTTACAGGTAGAGAATGAGCATGGGCCTGGCCGTGGTCCTAGTCACTAGGACCACTGCCGAACCCTGGCGGACGCACTAGGAACTAGTGTGTTCCTTAAGAAGCTTAAGTGACGTCACTTTATATTTATTCTGTATACTTTTATAATAGCACAGAGCAACTACGGCCTATCCAATGTGTAAAAACACGAAGTCATTATGGTCACAGCTATACAAATCCATATTTTTTTTGACAATGATTTGTAGAATTCGTACGGACTAGATTCAAATATATTATGACTAACTATCCACGCCCCGTAGTATTACCAGCATTTATGCATATATTATACAAATAAACCTTCCACTTGAATCACTTTATTTTATAAAAAAATCGCATGCTTGTATAGTTTTACTATGTTACAAACACATGTCTATTTCACAGCTACGCGTACTCGATTACGACTCAACAACCTGACTTGTCACTGACGAGTGCTACAGACTTCACGGAGCCGAATAATTTGCAAGTCATCAGGCTGTACTTTGAGCGGGAACGCCTGGCGCATCTGATCAACGTTGTGCTTTTTGGCCTGGCCGCCCTGGTTTACACCTGTAAGTAGCTATATCACCCTAATTACTTTCTAGAATTTTTGCACGCTTAAAAGAAACGGGTACTATTTTACTTGAATCTCTTGATTAGCTTTACCCTTCTGTTGTTTACACGTTACTGGCTTTGAGCTCAGCTAACAGATTTGTATAGGGAAGAGGTTGGGCTACTGATCAATCAACAACTCAAGCTTAACTTATAAGCGCTATGAAGCGAGACGAAGTACTTGCAAGTCACCACCAGGTGATTTAGTTATTTAAAAATACAAAGTCTTACGGGCACTTGAAAAGATTTTTAAAATTATAGTACTACCCAGAGATAATCACTTTTCCAAAAGTGTTCTAATATTATAAAGAGATGTAATTCTATAATTTCTTGAAACCACTAAACTGTACCTTTAAAATTTATCAAATTAAATATTAATAAGCAATAGGTATATTTTAATACCAATAGGCCAGCATCACACAAATACTGATTCAACGATTAATATATCTAGATATAACTGACGTTCCGGCGAGTTTCTGTGGCCAAAACGTCATTCTCAGCGTCCATTATTTAAAAAGGGACGATTTAATCGTCGCACGGAGCTGACAGCTTTATGTTCAGCTAAAAGCAGGGAATCATTTAATTAACTTGCGGTTTTTGGGTATTAAGTTCACGCTGTCCAAATTGTGAGACGGTGAAAAAAATGTCTTTAATTTTTTAATTAGCCAATTCGCTCACTCCCGAAAAATCTTTTGAAATAAAAGTTCCTCGTTTTACTTATAATTTCAGATGCTTTATTCTCGAGAAGCAGAAATCAGCTTGATAAAAATTAATTTGTGACGTAAATTTTACACTAAGATATATTGTCGTAGGTCTGCTGGCGTGTCTGAGCCGGCCAGCGATGAATGAGATATATCTTCTGACAATATCCTACATCGTCCTCGCGACGTTTCTGCTGACGGAGAGCTCTCTCTGCGGGACAGCTGTGCTACGGTAAGTAAAGCTGGTAACAAAAGACTAAGCTGGCTTTACTCGAAAAAGACTCACTAAAAACCAAACCGGCTTAAAAGCGATTAGCATTTTTTACTTAGAGAATTTTCAACGTATATGCAGACATGAAATACAACAAGGCTCAGAAACGAGTACACATTTTTAGTTTAAAAAATATAAATACTATTTCATAGACCCTAGTTAGTTTAGCAGAAAAGTAAAAATTACAAACATTTCAATTTGTTGCTTCATTTTTCCGCATTATTTATTCAGCTCTTTGATGTGACCCCCGTCCATATTTGCTCTGTAGATGGGCGAACAAAATAACTTCTAATTTAGCAGCGTACATTTTTAGCGGTTTCTTTGAAGCACACTTTTGCCCACTAAGGTTTAATCTGAGCCCAGTTGACATTTAACCTCTTAAACCGAGCCAGCCAAGTGTGGTGAATTAAAAATTCATACAAACAGACCAACTTTGCGCTCCGCCCTTCCCAGCCGGGAACAAAGGCTCGGTAACAATGTTTGTTTTTACATGTGAAACCTTGAAACACAAAACAGCCCCGTGAGCTGGGAAAGTTTTTAAAAACACGCGTCGACAGGTTCATGGGAAACTTTTGGGTTTGTTGGATGTAAATAGTTAATACGGAGAGATGGAAAGAGACAGATGAATGTGTTCGTTGTTATTATAACTCAAATGAAATATGCAAATGAGGGTTGGTTTTATATTTGTTTACATTTGCTGTGGGAACATTTATCAATACCCAATGTATTTGTTTATAGCAACTCTAAAGAAATGGGAATTGAATAGTAAGGTATAATAATTATAAAAGGTGTGAATAATATTACTTCACTCTTTGTTAAATATCTAAGTTTTAATTGTTATTGCCTGTAGTTTCCATTCATTTATTTATTTATTTATTTTATTTTAGGAACGCCAACATGGTGTACATTCGTTCAACAATTACCATAAAAAAATATATATTTATATAAAGGAATAGAATGCAGCCACACTTATAGGCGTCCACAACATGCACACAATTTTATATAATAAAAACTAGCGGATCCGTGCCCACTTAGATGGGCACAATGTTAAAATTCTTTTTTATATAACATACGACATTAAACAATGTGGCTTTCTCTTAGTGAAAGAATTTTTAAAATTCATTGATAATATCTCATTTCTATACTAACTTGAATTACCTATTTCTCTCTTAGACTATTATTATAAATAAAAAATCAAGTCAAAATGAAATTATGCAGGGTCCAGGTTATATCTGTACTAAAATGTATCCAAATCAGAACCACGGTTTGGGCGTGAAAGCACATCAACAAGAGTTACATTCATTTACATACCCTGCTGACGGGGTTGCGCAAGGGTTCCCGCCCCTTCATGTAGCAGTTTGCTGGAATTTAGTTGGGTATTAGTCGGTAAGAGGCCGACATATCCTACAGTCCAACCTCAAGGGCTGAAATCATGAGCATTTCCCCACTTTAATAAAGTATAGTACGCGTCACAAATCTTTAGCGCTGAACCAAACCTGCGCAGAAGTAAAAAATAAGGTATCGAGGTAAAGGCGCGGCGCGCGGGGCGCGTGATCGTCGGGTGCGCGAGCGTTGATTGGTTGTCCCAGTCGTGTTGTCTTTCTCGCACCAATACCTACGTCAATTATGAGCGCGATTCTACCGATTCGTAGTACCTGTACCTATTCACGTCCAGCGCTAAACATAAATGAGGCGTACTATACCTAATGTCCTAACCGGTCTCAAAGAAGTCATTCTCATCCCCTAGTTCAATGAATGTTAGCGTCGGAATGTGTGCCCTGTTTACGTACGTGACATACGCCACGCTCCCGCTGCGACTGCACGAGGCGACCATCGGCGGCCTCACTCTTGGAGCTGTCAATATTGGCGCGCAAATTATCATGAGCAAAACCACAGACTCTCAAGTAAGTGACGTTTCTTACAGCTAAAAGTATTATGAAATATTAAGAAGAGATCCTTAAATATTAAGGAAATGGAAACGTTGTTTTTAATGTACAAGGAATCGTGTCGTTGAACAAACGAGGCTTTTATAGTCCAACTACGTGTCAATAAAATTTGTTACATTGAGGGTAATATAGTTAGGATTATTTGTTACATTTGCATTTAAAAAGCTTTTTACTTTCCATAACTAGTCAATCTTCTGCTAGATCTTTTGCAACCTGGCAACACTGATCGCGTGCAACATCGCCGGTATAATGACACACTATCCTCGCGAGCTGGCTCAGAGGCGCGCTTTCTTGGAGACTCGTGACTGCGTCGAAGCTCGCCTTGTCACGCAACGCGAGAATCAGCAACAGGTATGGAGATATAATGTTCTATATGATAATTTACAACATACAATATATAGCTGGCAGTAAGAAAAGATAAAAATTTCACTTTTTTGATATTTCATGATTATAGGGCGATACGAAGTTCACCGGGTCAGCTAGTAATTTCTAAACTTGAAGAAGTACTATTTGTCCCTTTGTTTTTTTTTTTTTGTACAAAGAAATTTGATTTTAATTTGTAAAATTATATCCTATTATCTACTAGTATTTTTTACGGTTCTTCTCTAATGAAACTTCTATCCGAACGGGTTTTTCAAATTGTTTTAAGTGTAACGATTCAAAAATGACTACGCTACACGTATTTGAAAACTTGATGAGTTAGACTTTGACTGGATACGAGACTGCTATTCAAATATTGCTCGCTACAGTCGTAGCATATGTCAAGTGGAATCGAGTTACCTGCATGTGCCTCGTATTTTCAATCTAAACTCGATTTGCACGTCACTTGTCCATCGAAAGCGAGAAAATTCCACTTTTAGGAAACCAGTCCTGACGGGGCTCACTCAAAAACTAATTCCATTTTCCCTATCATGCAATGTCGAATCAAACTCGCAAACTTGACCGGCTATGGGCTATAGGTGTTAGGTTCATACTTCGTAGTGCTTATAGAGTACACCAGAAATTCGATCAAACTTTATCATCATTCGAATTTCGGATTCGGCGAAATGCTCGCAACAACATCGGTTTATTTTGTGGTCGCCATTGCAAATAAAGTTGGGAATTTAAATGTATTTCATTGAATACGGATGTTGCTTTTAAATTAAAACCACTATATATATGTTAGTATATCAAATATAATGGAGAAGTTTTATCTAAACCTATTAAACTTGCTGGGTAAAAGCTCGTACTATTTGTTCAGTTAAGAGAGAGAGAGACATGATTCTATACAATAAAATCGTATACATGTGTTGCGAAATACTTTTCTAAAACCACGTGCTTTCTAAAAATTGTTTCTTTTTTTTGCGAAGAAAATAAGCATTTTTTATACTGTTATATTTTTAATACGATCGTTCCCAGGGGCTCGCATTTGTTATAGGTATCATAGATAAAAAATTATAGACAATTCATCTTGAATTTGTCTGTTAATAAAAACATGTTCAAATACGATATAGATATATACGAAAGAGATATGTTTTATGCTACGAAGTGATAATAATAGATCTTCAAAAGAAATAATGCATTTTTTTACTATTACAAAGCAACATTATCTACATAATATGTTAGCCTGAAGTAAATACGTAAGGCAAGACCATGTTTCGTATAGATTAGTTTATGAATCGTATAGTACCAATGTAATGACGTCATATAGTATGAATATTCACATGCCCTAAAGTTTGATACTCGACAAATTTTTTGCCTAAACGTAGGGATCTAAGATGATTGATCGAGTGCTGTGTTTAACGGAATACCGCTTTGGCTCCTGACATATTACAACTAAGATTGACGTGACACTGGTCTCGCCAGTGGGATGATATCCCAAGTAAGATTACTTGGGCATTGAGAACTATATATCTCTCCTTAATACGTATACGTACCCTTACGGTGATAATGTTTGCGAATAAATTTTTAATTCCAAAAACTCTGTTTATAAAATTGTTGATGTCTCTGTGTATAAATTGTTGTAAAATGAATTTCCTTTTGTTTTTGGTAATCAAGGGGTTTTAAAGATAGGTTTTATATTGGATATAACATTGCATAAAGACTGTTATTAATGATTGTATCAAAAATACTTAAGTTTGATAATTGAAATTGGTGGGACCGTACCTTAGAGATTACACACTACGGGTATGTACCTACCTGAACTAATATTCTTGTAAGTGCAAAACAACATCAAAATCTTAGCCTTTACGTTCCACAGTACAAACTTATTATAAAACTTATAAATTGCTTGTAAATAATGCTTATTGCTTTAGAGAAATTCTTAGATAGTTGTTAAATATTACCGATTATAACAACCAAACTTTAACTATTATATTTATTTAACACATTTGTCATATAGAATACATCATTTTCTGTTTTAAGAGTGACGGTCCAACTTTTTCTTCAAACACCGCGGTGACAAGTGAGTGAGCGAGACAAAACATTCAAATCATGACATTTGCCACAGACACAATAATTTGGCAATTATAGAAGCATTATAATTATTACAACTATACTCATAGTGAAGACAATATTCATTATTATAAAATACGTTAACAGATTTATTGCAGAATTATTACAAAAGTTTATTGCTTTAGAGAAATTCTAAGATAGTAGTAAAATATTACCTATGTTATGTTGATAACCTCAAAGAAACTGAGGTTACTTTGTCGGACGGACAAAACGGATTTAGCGATTAAAATCTTCGTATTTTGCTAGCCCTTGTGGTCGGCTATTCACCAAATGAAATATTAAAATTGTATAAACTTTTATTTCAGCTGAAATGACCCGTGAAATTTTACTTTTTTATATATTTTTTTCATATTATCCGGCAGTGTGTTTACGCTTTTCAACGATTTTTAAAGCATCATTCTATTTAATTGAACTTTTCCAAGCTGTCAAAGTGACATGTGTCACGTGACCTCCATTTTGTTTTTTGAAGCAGATGGAATATTTGCTTTAAAAAATATAAAATAAAACGCCGTGCGCACAACTTTCGTGTGATTTTTTTAATCAATAAATAAATGTTGGGAAATGTGTTATAATCCCTTTTTTTAATATGGCAACTCGTGTTAAAAAGGTACAGGCAACTCTTTTAAACTAAACCACGTAGAAACTTCTTATGTTTGTCCAACGAACAAGCAGCTGTAAAACTATTTTGCGGCCCGTGTTCGCCCTCAATTTCCGTTATTAGCTGCTTGACAACATCATCAAAGTTTCACTCAACTTGCAATAGAAAACTTGTGGAAAATAAACTGAAAGACGCCATCAGAAGTTTCTAGAAACTATTTTATAGGTTTTTAATTATCTTGTTTGTGGTAAGTTGAAGTAATTGTGGCGATAGAGGGTCACTAACAATATATAAGTACAATACGATTTTTTTATACTGTAGGTACTTTCAACTATCCTTTTTTTATATTACGGGTCTAACATACTTTTTTCGTAAACTTCAGCCATCCATCAAGTAGTTTTTATGTGAAATGCAACAAACATTCAATGAAATCCTGACAAACTTTACAATTTGTATTACTTCGACTATTCTTAAGAATGGTTATTTAACCGTATCTTTCTTTTTAGAAACATACCGTCGTGATCTTTCTCGTATGCAATATTAGTACTACAGTAGGATAGAATATGAATGTTGCGGAAAGAAAGAGACTCCCACTTGCTGTGTCAGAATGGAATACAGTGAAGTTATGGTCCCTTTAAAAAAATAATAGAAGATTAAACATTTAAGAAAAAAGAAGATTAACTTTTGTTGGTTTAAAATAAGCGTCCTAAAGTATAATCGAGTAGGTTAATATAAAATATGATTAGATCTTACAGTGCTCTGGAAAATTTCAGATAATAATTTAGTAATGGAGCTGTAAGATACTGCCATGACTACGGGTTTTAACATTATTAGCCCCCTATGTTAATAAATTCCATTGAAATATATAGGAAGAAAGTGGGATCATAAACAGAGTCACAATGATACACGAAGATCATGAAAGCGTCGTATTTTTGTTGCTGAATTGATTTTTAATTATACAGATTTTCCTAATAGCCTATTAGCTCAAATGTTTATACGTTTTAATTACGAGATACATCTATATACCCAAATGCTTTAAAATATACACACAAGCACACTTATATACACACACCCCCACACAAACACGCGTATTAAGAAACAACAGATCAATTAGTTTACACATTATATCCTCCTAAACGAATGAGCATTGCAAAGGAATCGATTCCGCGTTGTTTACATCGCTAAGACGAGTACGTCTTGATCGTAAATGAATTAACGACCGGCGCATTTTGCTAAATCTCCCTATTAGGGTGAATTACTGAGGGTTAAGAGAGCAATGAACAACCGAATGAGTATCACGAATCCAGCCGTGTCAACACTGTTTGTGTGATTACGCTTAGAGAATTATAGGAATAATACTGTACTATAAATTTTGTCGTGTCGCGGGCTGGTGGTCTAATATATAGGACAAATTCATAGCTTATGAACCATTCTACTAACAGAACAATCGAAAAATTGTTCTGTTTATATTATAAGAATCATATTGTAATAACTAGACATGTTGTTTTAGGTAGTCAAAATACGGTCAGATGTTGTACACGAATGTTTATAACGCAAATCAAATAAGAAACGTTCCATACAAATATTTGAGATTGTCATTGAATATAGTAATACTGGTATTATATAGACACTTCAGATTTAAGAAAACTTCAAAATAAATCATCATGATGAACTTACGACGATCATCATTATTCATTACATAGTATAAAACAATGTCGCTTTTTTCTGTCCGTCCATCTGATATAAACGTGATTCAAAAAGAAGGTTTTAATGTATCTACAATATATGCTTAACTTATGTGTGCGGAGCCAGGGCTGGCCTCTAGTTGAATATAAATAAAAATCAAATAAGCAGAAATCCCCAAGCGACCAAATGAACAACGATACCTCTAATTACAACGATCACATATTATTATTTAGTCTCGATTTCCCGCAAGCTGATTATGATAATCTCCTGTGTGTAATACAATGTATTAAGCGGTACTCATGCACGGCAATATCCGGGGCTTTATTGTATATCTGTAATAATATTAATAAGACAATGTTTGCGAGTGAGTTTTATATGCGAGATCGTTATGTGTTGTGATCGACTGGGAATTAAGACTGAACGAGCTTTAGATGTATGCGTAAAGTTCAATGTTTACATCAATTTTCTATGAAAGCATCGTAAGGTAATATTTTCTTAGTAAGTCAAAGCGTTTTAGTGCATTAAGTAAGATTACAAGCGGAAATTCGTAATAAAATAAGGTTGAGTGTATAGCTTTTAGTCTTTTATTTACAACTAATCGCCCGCAGTTTTACATGCATGCATAGATGTGGGTTTTGGTGTATAACACAAGTATTAAACACATAAACCTCCCTCTTGAATCACTCTATCTGATAAAAGAAATCGCATGAAAATTGGTTGCCTAGTTTTAAAGATTTTTAAAACTGCGCAACCGATTCTCATGCGTTTTTTTAATAGATATAGTGATTTAAGAGGAAGGTAATACATGCATAATATATGCGAGTAATACCAGGGCAGGCTAGTTTTATATAATGTCTTTTCCTCGTGGCAAGAAGGCGGATGTATTCGGTGAGCGATGTTATTACATTAGGCGCGGGGCTGGCCGGCTGACGCGATTAGCACAAACGAATTTTGACGAGATGACACTCGCTGCTACAATTTATAGCCAGCGAACCACTGTGTTTTATTGAATGATTTATTTATTTATTTATTTAAAAATTCCTTTAACAAAAATTCACTGTACATAGTAAAATATGACATAGTTGACATATTTAGGTATATGATTTTTTTTTTTATAAAAGGATATAGCATGCGTTCAACATAATATTTGTACAGATATTACATTAAAAATTAATAAGTTGAATACATACAAAAATATATAAACAATACAGATGATGTTTTTACTTAATCCCACTATGAATATTTTTTATACGAAGATGGGTAATTGTCAGGAGGAACTCCTGGTGGTTAGTGACCACCTCCGCCCATCAACAGACGAAGCTAAATGCTCCGGGACTGCCTTGATGATATTAAATAGGGGAAAAGAAAAATGTGACAGAAGGGAATAAAGGAAGGACGGGGGATATTATTATGAAGAGTCAGAAACTACAAATTCGCGAGCAACAGCTAGTATAAGTATTAGCTAGATTGTATTGTTTTACCTTGACCAAGTTTTTACATGTACTTTAGTATTTATTGTAATTATGTGTCCAGGAGCGCCTCCTTCTGTCGGTTCTGCCCCGCCACGTTGCCATGGAGATGAAGGCTGACATCGCGAACCAGCCCCGCCAAGAGCAGTTCCACAAGATCTACATCCAGCGCTATGAGAATGTCAGGTCAGTTGTATTTATTCAAATATATTTATACTAGTGACTCGTAAATTTACTCTTCAAATGTGGAAAATTAGAAATCTACATTAAACATACCGATTTTGATGCGATCTATTTTGGGCAAGATGTATGTAGGTAGACAAAATTGTAGCACTTGAAATGGTTTCACTAAGCGTGGTAATAATGCGGTTCTAGAGTTATTATTCTATTTCCGTAAAATGATTTTAGTTTACACAATTTTGATAAGAATTTATATCGAGCGGGAAAATTTCACGCTGATGTTAAAAGAATCTTTAAAATTGGGCGTACTTCAGGAATATTGTAATTACATGTCAAGGGGCTGACGAAAATATAGCTTTATGTGATCATTGGTTAAGCTGGTAGGCGGTTGCATACCATCTAGATTCCCCTGCTCAAGGAACACAACCGACCAACCAATACAAAAGCAAATGAATGTTTACTTTGAATACAATTACTTGAAACTCAATACTGGCAGTGCCTCGCGTTTTTATCCGTATTTATGCAAGTAAATATGCACATAAACCGTCACAGTTGAATCACTCTATCTGATAAAAAAAGCCGCAAGAAAATCGGTTGCGAAATTTTAAGGTTTTAAGCATAAATAGGGCCAGAATAAAACGCTCTTGTTTTATTCTACGTAATTATGGAATGCAAAAAGCTATGATTAATGCTCAAACGTTATTCGTACATCACAATCAGACTTCTTCCAATGTTCGCTGTTCTAGAAGTCAGACGTGCATTTTGAAATTCTCGAGAAAATCGTGATAAGAAAATTGCCGTTGGCGCGCTTTGTGGCTGCATTCTCAAAGAACACTTGAATGGTTCTCACTTCAAATGCTTTGTGTTGGTCAAAAGACGTTTGGCAACGATATAATACAATCAAGAAATGTTGCTTTGGAATACACTAACACCTTGCTTTTAACTTATTATATATGGCGAAGAGTCACACAATTGTTTGCAGGATACAGGAATATTTCTGTCGAAGTAGGTTATATTGTAGTTTTAACTACCGATTAAGCTCTTCAACCGATTTCGAAAGTTGTATTGTTTATGTAATTTGATATATATTTTAACTACGGATTAATCATTGGAACTGCTTAATCGATTTCGATAACTTACGAAAGATATATACAAAAAAATTTCAGAACAAAAACATCTTCAAAGATAAGAGCTCCTCCAAGATTTGATTACACAAATTTGCACTCGATTTCCCCTGAACTAAATTTAATACTTACAATTCAATACATTTAAATTAACTTTCGTTGAAGCTTCACAAATTTTAAGTTAGATTGTCAAATGAAACGGTAGCTTAAATGAGTTAAGAAATTGGTCCGAACGAGAGGTGAAGAAGTTTTAAATCAGAGAACAATTTTCTTCTACCCTCAATTATGGAAGACTAGTTGTCTTCCGCGGTTCTGTCTACGTAAACGAAGTAGTTATATAAAGTAACTAGAGGACATAAAGCGAATATAACTACCCATTTAGACGTCTATTACAGTGACAAATGACGCAGCGAAATCGTGATGTGAAAATGTGAATTTGGAGATATTGCAACTATCATACGAAGTGTACCTATAAGGTAAAATGCTTCTGACAAAGGGCAAGGGAAGCAGGATACTGCTTGTTTCTAATCGTGATCACTGACAGAGCGGTCTTGGTCATTATTCAGGTGTTGGCAAGCTTAACAGGACGACGCCAGTTCTCATATTAACTATCTTACAGAATGATTATTTATACTCACTTATAACTGAAACAAAAAAAAATATTACTTGTAGTCGTAAGTAGAACAATATGTAAGTATTAAATTTGATATGTTATCCATTCAAAATTCCATTTTGAAATAAACCATTATATGGAACATAATTATCACTAAGAGAAATAAGCTTGTTTAGATATAATTTTAACAATTATATGATAAATTATCGCTACCTATAGTTATCTAAAATTTCGTAAAGAAAGAAGCAAAACTTGTTTTAAATTAATTTCCATTCGTTTCGAGTGACTATTACGTTTTTACTTCCCGACTTAAAAAGTTAATTCTTAAGCCTCGGAGACTTCACTTTTATTTGGCGCGAAACATCTTTTCTTTTCATTTTAACCTTCCGTAATAACACAGGAGGAATCAGAAATACTTAATGGATATTTTTTTCCTCATCTATCGCTATATATATATACAAATATTTTTTTAGTTTTGATGAAGATTTGATGACTTGTTTGCATTTAATAAACTGCAAAACTACTAGATTACTACCATTACTTCTACTACTAGAATTTTAATGATAAATTTTAAGGATATAGGCCTTTTTAATGTAATCGGAACAGTGGTTTATGAGTTAAGATAAATAAGCAGACAGAAATATATTCGATGCTATATTAGTTTGTATATATAATTTATTACCAAGCCTGTTTGTATGTTCTAAGGCTTATAAGGTTATGTATACTTAATGGGCACTTAAAATGTACTTAAACACTTAACGGTGGCTAATCAAAGAAACGTAGGCTCTCATATTACAAGTTATCTGTTTAAATTTAAGGTAGACTTGGATTTCTGAGTTTCATTATATGGACATTATATGGACATACTTGTCTTTAACGTATGTAGGGACAGAGAGACGATTTTATTTTATTTATTTGGTGTTAAATTTTTATTTGTAAACAACTTTATGATAACAAAAACAAAAGACTATTAAAATTTAAATTATCCTTTGATAATTTATAAACACGCGCTCATATGCGTCTTTTTCTTTTATACACTTAGTAACTATTGTAGTTTTAAGGTCCTAACCATATTTTAATATGGATAGGACGGTAGGACCCGACTCAAGAGAAACAGTACTTTAAACTTTTACTAGTTCAGTATTCGGGTGTTCAATAAATGATGCTGCTTAATGTTTTTATTGCATCCATATATAATGTTTTAATAATAATTTTAATTATAGAAACAATATGTTCGTTACTACCGCAAGTGTCATATTACCGCTTATTATAACAGGGAGCACCAATCAGCGGTTGATACAGTATTCTACTCACGGCGAGGCACACTTAACACGTGATTTTCAACGTCACGTATTTAGCTTTGAGTACACTTCGTATATAAAATGTAATTAGTATTATGCGAAGCCAAAACTAATGATCATCTGTCGCTAGAGTATTTCAACACTGGCGGCCAATTTGTCTTTTCTGTATCTGTATCCTCTACGTTTCTCTTGTTGAAGGTGATAGCGACCGCTTGAACCTGTAAGTAATCCGCCGCAATCAAAAAAAAAACAAAATAAAACTACTAGATTATATTAAGCGTTTGAAAAGGAAGCTCTTAAGATGCTCCACTTTGTTTCTATTGAACTTCATATTACTCAGATATGCTCATAATGCTCAGAAAGACTAAACTTACATAGCGTACGCATTTGTAGCATATATAGACATATTGACATTTATTTATTTATTTATTTATTATTTATTTACCCTTTTTTACACTTAAGAAACTTATATACTAGACAAATAAATTAAATTTAGGTGTAAAAGGCGGCCTTATCACTTAAAGTGAGACATTCAGACAAATATATCTATAACCATAGCAATAAAAGTGGTGATAAATAAAAGGGGCGGTAAAATTGAACCGCTACTGACTTAAACCCGTTATTCCTCCACGCACCTGTAGGATAGGCTCAAGGGTACCCTCGAACATTCTTCCACGAGCTCGCCGACCATTAGACCGGCCTTCATACCCTATTAGGACGAGGTAAGCCCGAAAAAGCCAAGTCCAGGTTTCCATTACGCTTAAAACTTAATTATTCTCATTTAGATTTTCAGACCCATATTTTCTCATTTGTTATGAAATAGGACACGACTCGGGACGGAATATGAATTAGATGGGACGTGTTCGCTATAGTTTCTAATTCAGTTTTATCTAATTTAAATTTGCAGCGTTTTTTTACATTTAGCGTGTTAGCGTTTGACTACAAGTCACCTGATGTTGATTGAGTGTGTCGTGGTCTACGATGCATGCATGTCTATAAAGAGCCGGCTTAATCTTTTGAATACAATTACTTTCTAGGTTTCACGGAATAGAAATCCAGAAGGGAGTTTCAGGAGCAAAACGCCTTGTTTCTACAGTTTGTACCGATCTATTCTACGACCACGAAGATTATGTTCATAACAAAAAAATTTCGTTCTTAGTCGAATAACAGTTATATCATTCTAAAGTTGCATTAACATTAATCAATTATAATTGAATCATTTTAAATAATTTAAATAATTAAAATAAATTTAAATAATTATTTAATGCCATGCCCGCCTCAATGTTCGTAATTGGCATGATTGTAATATGGAATATTCACAATAAAACGCACAATACATATATACAGTAGGAGCAAGAGACCATACACTCCTTCGACGACTTCATCGACTTTCAGTTCACTTTCGGTCCCTTATTCTTGTTTATGAATTCGAGAACCATTGAGGTCTGTTTTCCTTCATCCATGGGCTATGTTGCTAGGAGAACCTCTCAGTCTCTCTATCGGCTCATAAAAACTACATTTAAAGCTTTTATGTCGTTTTCCAGATAAGCGAACTGATTTAATGACTTGCGACTTCCAAAACCACTAACCGTCTCACGCATGTTGGCTATGTATAAAATTTAATTTGCGCGCTAGGAAATTCAAACACAAAGGACTTCTAAAGCTTTTAAGAGTGCTACTTATGTTAGGTTTATTCTCCTAAGATTGGGTACTTTAATTTTGCTCCCGTCCTTTATTAATATGAGACTGCTATATCAAACTAAAGGAATTGCATCAAATTAAATCAAATCAAATTGTAGGAACTTTCCATCAGGTGGCTCGGCTCGCGTGCTAGTTAGCCCCCTAATAAAAAAAGAAACTGTTCAATACATATGCAACGTATAATACTCTAGCATGTCAACTTGATGGGGCTTGTTAGTATGTTATATAGAAATAAGTCTTAATAATACTGATATATTTTGTTACCAGCATTCTGTTCGCGGATATTTGCGGATTCACCTCACTATCAGACCAGTGCACCGCTGAGGAGTTGGTGCGTCTTCTCAATGAGCTATTTGCCAGGTGAGTCTTACTAGCTGTTCGTATATAAATATTAGTATTATAATTATCTGATATTAAACTATCACCTAACCCTATCGTAATAATAAGAAGTCTAATTTGAAAGTATCAGCTTACAAATTTGATTTCTATTGGTTAAAATTTTATTATCTTGTTAGGATCGGATTAGTATACCCAGCCATAAGCTTACACCCTTACAATAGATCAATTAACTATAGTCAAGGAAAAGGTATAGCAATAATAATTACACAAAAAAACGAAGTAAAAATACCTATTATCGTTCCAATAATAATATAAATTCAGCCGCTTCGTAAATCACAGTTAGATACACATTCATATAGGTACGTATGAAGAGTCAAATATAACGGGATATATTCATAAAGAAAACTCAGAATTTGTCTGTGAAACATAATATTCGCAAGGATAACACAAAGAGACAGAGGTACGTCATGTTATTTTTAAACTTTCCGAGAGTTTGATATTATGTACGCACGGAGTGGAATTACTTAAAAACTTGTGTTATTTCGGGATTCGTATATTTCGTGGTAAATTTAAAGGTTTAAATAGCTAGGTGATTATACGTGAGCAATACGGGGAAAACATATTTGAATATTATGAAGACCTGATGTTTGTAATTTCGTGATTTTGAGAAGGCTTCGAGCGCGGAGTAGTAGAGGGCAAAATTATTTTTTCTAAATTGAACATGAGGGAAATTAATTTGATGTCAATGCAAGCTTGTATAAATCTGTGTGACAAGTGAGGTCGTCAGTACGTTTCTTATTATGGCGATTAAGGTATTGGAAACGTTTGTTTTTCCATAGTTTGAAGGTAATTGCTTACCAGAAGACGATATTCTTGTTAAGTGGGGAACGTATAATATGTATTACATAATATCGTCTAATTGTTTAACTTATGTATCCTGATTTTCATCTTTTTACTCGCAAATCTTCTCATATTTATCCTTTCCTGTATGGTTGCCTGGTAGAAATGGCTTACAGCCATAAGGCCGCCATTTACATGAATATTCTTCTTTTTTGTATATGTTTTAATGTTGTTTTTTACATGTAATAAAGAATTTATAAATGAATAAATATAAACGTATCCATGACATGAAAAACAGAAACACCAATTTCAAAATATTCATACTTAACCTTATGTAAATAATTTATAACCAATATTTACCTAACTAAGCTCATTAAAGCTAGACGTATGTATGTGAGTTGTACATTTTACTACAGCTAGGATTATAATGTCTATAGTTTTTGTAATAAGCGCGGAAGGCAGTACGAGTATATAAAATATTGATTATGTATTATTGATATGCCTTTTTACCCTTAACTATTTTTCATAAGCAAAGTTAGAAAGATTAATTTTGATTAATAAATGTTTCCTGAATTTTAATAAAAATAAAAATTACCACATTATCGGATTCTTTTTCCTTACGCGACTCCGTCCGCGTGTCCTTCATATAAACTTTGAACCCCTCCTTTCCAGTTAAAACGTAGCCTATGTTTTATCTCAGGCTCTAAACCATCTGTGTATCATATTTCAATACAATCGGCTCAGCGGTTTGGCCATGAAAGCGTAAAATTATAAAAAGTTTTAACCCCTTGCGCAAACTTTTGGGGGTTGATTAAAAAAAGTAGCCTGTGTCCTTCTCTACGCTTTAGCCTATCTTTGTACCAAATTTCGTTCGAATCGGTTCAGTAGTTTTTCAGTAGTTGATGGAAAGACAGACAGACAGAGTTACTTTCGCATTAATAATATAAACATTCAAGTATGGATTCCTTTAGATGTAAGTTTGTTAATAAATGATTCGTGTGAGTTTTTTTAATTTAATTTTAATAGCAATTGAAAGTTTCGGAACTAGTTAGTTGTTTTGATTTTTAAATAATATAATAATAGCTCCTCAACTTAGTTTGTTTAACAGCTGAGCGCTAATTGTTCGATAATGGCCCTAAATTTTGTATCGTTAACACTACGACTTCTTTATCATTAATGTTTCGGTAAAAGCTAACAATTAACATAGTTTGTTGATTGCCGTGTTGTTTTGTTTTATCTAAATGTTCGAGGTTAGTTCTTGACCGTATACGTACGTAGCTGTGACGACAGATTTATAGAATTTAATTTGCCAAAAAGTAGTAAAATTGTATAAAAAGGCATTTTACAGTTTTTTCGACGTACGTGCCCACTTCGTTGGACGTAATGTTAATTATAATTTTCGGTTTTTTATATAGCTTATGACACTCAGCAGTAATATAGCTTTCTATTGGTTAAAGAATTTTTAAAATCGGTTCATATATCCCGAGATTACCCCTTGCAAAGTAACAAACACACAAACTTTACTTCTTTATAATATTAGTATAGGTTTACGTACGAGTATTTTATTATACGAGTAAGCTCATGTCACTGTTCCCGTAGCAACATTAGCAGCATGAAACTTCCTTCGTGCGGGACCGTCACTTTAATTACACCATTAAAAGTATATAGTTTATTCCTTCTTTACGAGACGAGACGAAGTTGCCAAGGTGCGCCTGTAGCTCGTTCGAGAAAGTTCTAAATGGTTGCCTTTGACTATGGGACCTGGTTACTTAGTGTTTCATTAGCGTACGTAGCAAGTTTCTTTGAAGCATATCTAATGTATTTTCTTATGAAGAGTGTCAAAGAGCTATTCCCGGAAATCGAAACGGTAGGTAGTATGCCCAATAATCATAGCTCAGTGAATATAACATGAAGCTGCAGATTTTTGATGTTTTAAATTTTGTTCATCTTTCCAGAACAGAACTAGATACCTGAGCGCCTAGTAAAAAATAACAATACCTCTTGTTAAAACTTATCCAATTTTTAACTAAAAATAGACTGACTGACATATCAACGCACAGCCTAAACGGCTTAACGTAGGCACTTGAAAAACCCTGGCGGGCTTGCGGAAGATTGCTACGTGCGTCCTCAGCAAGTCCGCCCCCGAAAGGGTGCGCGACGGAACACCGGTGGGTTTTAGTCGGTAGGGCCCTTCTGGCGAGTCCGACATAACCGCCTCCTTCTCCCCCGAGGAGGACGCGGTATCCGTAAGAGGATTTCCCCCCGTCAAAAAAAAAAAAAAAAAAAGGCACTTAAACCGGACGTAGCTTTGGTACCGTGGAGGTGCACTAAGAAATGAATTCCCGAAATTCCTACTGGAACGGGAGTTAGCGAGAAAAAACATTTGCATGAAAAAATCTAAACGGAGAATAAGGTAGGATTGGTATAGCGTGAACAAAATCGCGTCGGGTCATCTAGTAGTTATATATCTTCAGAATCATTGTTTGAATGTATCTTCTAAATTTGCAAAATCACTATTTACACCATACATGGCTAGTACTTATTAAGAAAGAGGAAGGCACATACAACATTCAGCTCAGAACAGAAACTAATAAAATACCTAAATATAAAAATGTAAATCTCCATTTTGCTTCAAAAGAACGTCTGAATCTCTGAGCACCACTCAAACAGGCACCCAACAAGTCTCCGTAGACATTGCAACTTAAATAATAGCGGGCAAATTAAATCGGAACTTTTCTTCGGAACGTAAATTCTAAAGCGCCTTGACCAGTTTATTCTTCACATTATTAAACCATAAAGACGAGGTTGGGAAGTTGGCGAAATGAGCTTCAGTCATAACCAGCTTTTATTGCGATCTGGTTACCCTTAAAAATTTATATTGCCCCGCGAAATTATGTAAAAGGTTAGAGTTGAGTCTTTAGTATGACTTCTAATATCGTCCTTAATTGGAAATTGCAGTTATGAATAATAAGTTGACACTCCGCTGGTTTATTATAAGGGTCGTTCGTTTGTTTCGAGCTATAACTTTTTATAACATCGTTGATTAGTAAAGGTGTGACAATAATTCATTTTTCAAACAAGAGTCCTCATCTTTTGAGTGTTTAGGGGCTTTTCATCAATATATATATATATCACCGGAAAATAACAAGAACAGCAAATTTATAAATTTCCTAGGAAATTTATAAACCTTCGAACGATTCTAAATGACAGATAAATTGTATTATTTTACGACCAGATTTTCGCAAATTTAACAATTTACGTCGTCTCGTGGTAAATTAATCAACTAACGAATATCCATTAATA
>JADANM010005835.1:2110399-2120839 GCA_026213755.1 Eurema hecabe
ATTGGAAAGCCTTGCCCTCTGACTTAAAGGCTGTAAAATTTAATGTGAAATTGATTGTTTACTGTTCGCGCCGAAGGGATCTTCGTGGATTCACTACGGAAGATGTCATTTTTTTAAATTGATCGTTCTAACAAAATTAATAAATTTTCGAACGTCTTTGAAATTGAATATTTGCTCCGAGCCCGGGTAGATTTACGGGGACTTTCAAAACAATGGAGTATTTTGTTAGCCCGTGCCGACGGACGGCGTCTTGCGTAATATTAGTAGGTAGCAATTCCAACAAATTAGGGAAATTTACCTTGAATTTTAAGGCTTAATTTTAATTCTTAAAACGAAAAATGTCAAATTTAATCATATAACGACAGTATATCACATTTTAATTTTATACATAACATATGTTCAGAAATAACACGGTTACAGGGTACTCATTACTTCAATAATTATTATAAGACCTATAATTTAGAAATTAGCGAATCAAATTATCATATTATTATATTAAACAAATCGTCCTCTCAAGCTCAGGTCTTTAAGTATGTATAGAATAGAATATGTAAACCACCGCCTATTGAAGGCAAACACATTCTTGTAAAGTAAAAGAATACGGTAATTCCTAAAGGGTTTACCGCAATTCGTGTTTGTCTAGTATAGATTGTAGGATTCGGTAAATCCTAAGATTTGCAATTTTCAATAAATTTATGTAAAGGGCTAAAACAGGCACTAAACATATTTTTACATAAATATTATGTAGAAAGAATTAAAGGAACATTACATATACATTGAAACAATTCACACAAAAATTAATAACGCTGTTTGGTTTTACCCTTATAGTTCCTTTTCTTGTGGCGTAACTTAGATAAAAAATATCTTTTGAATTAATTCGAAGTACAAAACTACCTGCATTAACTTTAGTATTAAGAAGAAAGATAGTTAAAACATCGACACCATCGCAGGAGATGTATTAGTATAGTAGGATATAATAAAACTGTGTATTTTCTAAGGATCGGTGTGGATGCCAGCAACGAGAACAAGAAACCAGAAGATGAAGTCAACGAGTATCTGATGAAGGCAATAGACGCACGGTCCATCGACCGTCTCCGAACTGAGCACTGCCGTCCGTTTACACTGACCTTCCGGGACAACAAGCTGGAACGAAAAGTAAGTAAAATTTTTTTTTTACATAACATGGAAGCAAACGAGCAGCCGAGCTACCTGATGGAAAGTGGTCATCGCCGCCTATGACCACTCGCAGAGCTTGACAGCTCGGGAGTAGGTTGCGGGCCTTTTAGAAAGATGTATGCTCTCTTGAAGCACTCCAAGTCTTAATTTACAAATTAATTAAGAAATTAATCTTAATCAGCTTATCCCTGTTATATTAACTTTAATAATTCTGTTCTTCGGGACGCTTTGTTTAACATCATACCCTCAATTTCCACGCTAAGCAGAGCTTGTGTTATGCCGATTAGATAACGGATAAAATACATTTAGACGCTTTTCTTTTGTAATTGATTCTTGTAATATATTAAAACACATAGATCCCAGTAAGATTGTGGTAATTGAACCCACAACCTCTGGCACAGAAGTTCTGTTACCGTGTACCAAGAGGTCTTCGAATGAACCGATTGTTATGTACCACCAAACTTTTTATAGACTTTGTTCGAGTAATAAATCTAATACATTGCAACGCCCGGATCTCAGAAACATTCAAATGTCTATTACAAATATCTTTTACAGTGTGATAGATCAAAGTCCTGTAATTGCTATACTTTTTTTCTGTAACAATTTATTGTTCATATAATTTTCACTAAGATTAACGCTCTTAATATTCGTATTTAAGAGTGAAATTCTAAATATGAACTCGATTTTAATTTTGCGTTGGATAGAAATAATTTGTCCTAGTTTATGCAAGGAGTGAGACGAAATGGCTCTATGTATAAAATTAAAATATTCATCTCCTGTCTGTTTAAGGAAGCGCTCTAGAAATTTAATTTTTCTCTTTGAATTTTTTACTGCAATTGTGGATTTAATATTCAGTTTTCTACTTGCTTAAGTGAGATATCCTTTAGATGAGACTTTATTTGCTTACGGTTTATTTATATATCGTGTTTTAGATTAGATTGTTAGTTATTTTGTGACTATGTAGGATTGTTGAAGTCTTCGGATTTAATAAAGCAATATTTATACCGGAAAAGGCATCATTATTTTCAATGTCATCAGTCCAATTAATAGTTTTAGTAGGTGATATTATATATTATCCCGAATACCTATATACACATTTTTATGTGGATTTAATTTTTATTTCAATTAAAATTTCAATATACTTTCTATAAAGTTTTACTCAGCATTTATTTCAAGAACAGTGAATAGCTTCGGTTTAAGAATAAGACAAATAGGTGCCTCGAACATTCGATCTATTGACTGCCAAAGCTCCTACTAGGAGAAGTTAGATACATATGAATATAGTGAGCCACGAAAAAATATCATAAGCGCTATTCAGAGCTCTGCGCATCAACTACGCTCTTAACTAATGTAGTAGTACCAATATATGAAAAAGGTTTGATGTTATTTCACATATAAATGGTATAAAGCAATATTCATGCATGCCTCCTTCCTGGCTGCAAATTATTCGTAGCTAATTGGAATGCGGCCAGTTGGCAGTGCCACTGCATTCTAGATTGAACGACTGTCGCTAGGGGAATTGGTGTAAAGTGTAAAGTAACCGCTTTGCGCTATGCAGACACGTTCAGGTTCTGCCATTTCGGGACAAATAATATGCAGCCATTTTGGCTTATTTTTAGAAGAAGATTTTTTTTAAAGGAGCGATCTGTGATGCCTTTACAAGGCATGTTGTTGAGAACTTCTGTTTCTAACCGACTTCAAAAAAGGAGTAGGTTTCTCAATTCGACCGTATATAGGTTTTTTTATTATCTTAGTATCCATGTGATTCCGCATTTTTTTTTTCTTTTTTTAAACTTTTCTAACGAAAACAGTAAAGTTATTTAGTATAAATAATTATATATATAAAGTATAACATAATATTATATAACCTTAATGTTATTTCTGTTAAAACTAAGAAAACATTTTCCGTATTTATGCAAAATGGAACCACTAGACATATTTTCTTTTTTGGATTTATCTAAGAATCCTTATCTAAATATGGTCTATTTTCTTATACCAAAAACAACCAACTAATCAATCGAAATCAAAAACAATGTGGAATGGAAAAATGACCATGAAATAAATCATATTTAGATAAGAATTATTGAAGAAACCTAAAAAAGAAAAATTTTTGAGTGGGTCCATTTTGCATAAATATGGGCAATTTATATAGGTGAATTAAATGGAATAAATGTTTCAGCAGTGTAGCGAGGCTTTTTGGCACTGAATGTCGTCATTTGTTTTTTAAATCTCCCTCATTAAGTTAAGCTTTTCAAACATATACATTTATATAGAAATTTATATAGAAAAACATCAACCTAAATAAAAACATAACGTTGATATACGAAATAAACCAGCCTTGTTTTATTTTATTTTGTTTATTAAGTTATTTTGTTTACACAGATGAAGTGAGCAACATAAGATTTAGGAATAATTTCTATTCTCCAATAATTAAAATTATTCAATCATGACTTACTTAATTAAACATCCAACAAACAATAATAAGTTAATTAAAAAAAATAAAGTTTATGTCACATAGTATGCAACTTACAAATTTCTAAGATTTTACATTTTTTATCTGTACTTGAAAAACCCAAAAATTGAAAAGTCACTTTAAAAGCGAATCACGAATAATGTAATGTATACGACAAATAATGATCTCCGAAATACAAGATCTATTAAGCCTTAACGGAATCTCGAAGAAACGCTAAAGTTACCGAGCAAATTAACCATTTTATTATCTAAACGAAAAGGAAGTGTAATCTTCTAAAAAGTTTTAGATGAATCTCCGCATCTCATGTTAAGTTATAACAAGTTAAAGTAATATAAGTATAACAAGTTTGTATTGACTTTACTTATGACTTGCTTGCGATGCGGGATATGGATAGGGAATTCCCTATGTTATTTACTGGTTAAGATTTAGAATACCTTATACATTGTTAGTGTAGTATAATCATTATACAACGTGTAACAGAAATGTGTGGTCATATTTTTGCGTGATGTTTAGATGCTCATAGATAGTCTATATACAAGTCCCCACATTAAAATAATCATATTTGAGATTTAGTATATTATTTATTCATCAATTAAATCGATAATATAAAAAGCAAAACAAGTGTTACATCACTTTTCGAATTCTATTAACAGACACAGCAGTAACTTTTTCAATGAAATGCTGATAGCTCTAAAGTGATGTCGTAGTGTCGATAAATTTAAAAATCGATATGCTAGTAAATATTGGAAATATTAAATCAATATCTTGATAAATTGTTCAAATGAAATGATTTTTTAATACATTAATTTAAAATTAGGTATTCTTTGAGATCCTTAAATATGAGCACGCATTTCTGTTACACGTTGTAGATTTAGACACTTGTAGCTTATGTCCGGGACCCCCCACTCACTGCGGTAGAACGGTACTCAGTGGTGTTTTGGTCGGTAGAAATCCGACATAACCCAGGGTCCTTTTCCTGAGGTCCATGGGTACCCTATGATGATTTCCCCACTAAAAAATGTACTTGTATCTTTTGTACTGTAATAAATCAATTGAATTAAAAAAACAGTAAAATACCAGAGCGAGACAGAATGCTGAAGATATATTTCTTCTGCTCTATCTTCGTGTACATCGCGATAGTATTCATCCAACTACTAGTGTATAACATGTAAGTGTAAAGTTTTTATTTATTTAACTCCCGACTACGTTATGAAGCTTAGATTCCGTAACAAGACGTCTCTCTTAACATTGAAAATGAAAATGAAAAATGTTTTATTTCTGAGTCAATCTGAAACAAAAACCTTCAGAAAGTCTACATGGTGCCTACCACCGCTTCGGGAACTAACTCGGCGAGAAGAACCGGCGCGGCGTAAGAAACTCGCCCGGTCCCACACTTTTTACCAAAAATCATTTATCTAAGACACATGATTTTTTAATGTATATTAGCCGCATTTAGAAATGTATTATACATATAAACCTTCCTCTTGAATCACTTTATCTGATAAAGAAAACTACATAAAAATCGGTTGCGTAGTTTAAAAGATTTAAGCATACATAGGGTAAGACAGGAGAAAGGGACTTTGTTTTATATGTACTACTAGCTGACCCGGCGAACTTCGTATCGCCCTATAATCATGAAATATAAAAAAGTGAAATGCTAATCTTTTCTTACACAAAGAACCTTCTCCTAATAATAACAAATACAACAAAAAAAGAATCAGTCAAATCAAGCCGTTTTCATGTTATGTCATGACAACGGAAAACGGGTTTCATTTTTATATTATACAAGCCGTTGCTCGCGACTTCGTCCCCGTCGGGTCTATTTCTATTATTATGTTATAGTGAGTCAATCTTAGAAGATAGACATATACTGTCGCGGACTTTTTTTTAGATCATTTAAGGAGGAATAATTCTTTCATACATATTATTTTTGTATCTTGCGTTTTCGCAGCGCACGCAAAGGAAGCCCTCAAAGATGAATAACTTTCCCTGTTTTTCCATATTTTCCATTATATCTTCGCTCCTATTAGTCGCAGCATGATGTTATGTAGCCTAAAGCCTTCCTCGATAAATTGTCTAATTAATAAAAAAAAGAATTTTTCAATTCAAACCAGTAGTTCCTGAGATTAGCGCGTTCAAACAAACAAACTCTTCAGCTTTATATATTAGTATATAGATAGATGTATTAGTGATACATAATTTTCCCCAGCACGATGGGTTGTGCAGTCACAATGATACTTTGCGCTTCCATCGTTACGAGTGTCACCTACATCGTGGTCTGTATCGACTTCAAGGTACGTCAAATTGGCATTATTAATTACTAGCTGTTGCCCGCGACTCAGTCCGCGTGGACTTTCATATATACTTTGACCCCCCTTCCCCCCTTATAACCCTTTTTTCCAGTTAAAAAGTAGCGTATGTTTCATCTTAGGCTCTAGACCATCTGTGTACCAAATTTCGTTGTATTCGGTTCAGTACTTTGGTAAGACAGACAGACAGGCAGAGTTACTTTCGCATTTATAATATTATAGTATGGATTTACAATACTCAATCGTCCATCGAATCTCATACTAATATAATACTTCCCCTTCTTGATAGGAATAATTTGAAATGTGTTGAGCACACATTAAGTTAGTTTGGGATGTCACTTTCTGTAGAGAGATCCACTAAAAACTGTGCTTCAGAACTTCATAACGTACTTCAAAACGCTAGTGTTTAGTACAGACCTATCTATTGATTTTATAGATTTTTATCTGGGTTATAAGATACCGAATTAATTACAAATTCATACTTTTCTTTTTTAAATGCATACATAATTATTTCCAGTATTTTTCAATACCAAGACTTCAAAAAAAGTCATTTATATTACAATTACAAATGTATTTGTCCATTGTGGACATCGCACTCAGAACTCTTTCACAAAACTGTTCCAAAATAAGACTCTCATACAAACACCAAGTGGAGATAATATGTAGGTATTAGAATATTTTTCTACTCTTACAGTACACTATACCGAAGATAAAACGTTTGTCGGCGAGTGTGCACAACAATCGCACTCTTGCGCAGCTCATGTCATTCCTAGTGGTTGGAGCCGTCGCCTTGCAGATCGAGGTGGTCATGGTAATATGCTTTTTTTTTATTCTATAAAGCGGTGAGACGAGCTGGACGCCCTCGTGATGGTAGCTCGTAACGCCAGCCCATAACCAATGTAGTGCTACCCGGAACTATGCTTCGGGCAGGGGTGCACTACACTGACGCTCCCCACTTTTAGTCATAAGATGTTAAGACTCATGAGCCCAGTAATCTCGCTGGCTACATCGGTTTCTGCCAAATTGAATGTCATCCCGTTGTTTCTTCAATATTTTTCCTAAAGTTCTATTCGTGAATAAAATTTAATATCGGTTAAAAAGACCCAAACTTAGCATGATCCTCCAAAATGTTTAACTAAATGTTACACAATCTTTGTAATATCAGTATGTTTTTTTCATACACAGGGAATTCACCTTCTATACGGAGACACTCCGAAACTGGAGAGCGGCGATAATTGCCCAAGAAGTATTAATGAGGTTTGTAGATAAATTAATGTGTAAATAAAAAAAAACAAGCTTTACTCTTTGATGTATCGAAGATTGTGATTTCTACTAAAACGAAAATTGGTAGGAGATTCCTTCCTTGAATACGTTATTTCAGTGGAGACTCCTAGTCATCTCACTCAAAGTCCCTGAAACACAAAGAAAAATTTTTAAGCTTTATCATGGAATACAAACATATAGTTCTTCACCGGCTAAGGACTTCATAGAATAGCCATCATCTGTGAGGCACAGATAAAACCAAATGTTATATCGTACCTCTATTATACCAATAAAACTGTATACCGTCTTACTTCGTCAACAATATTATTATCTAGTACTTAAAGGTACTTAATTCTAACAAGCTTCAAAGTACGACCTTTGGTTTCAGCATTACCTCCAATTAACACTTCTAGCCATGTTCCTCTGCGCTGTCCACCAAGTCCTCATAACTCTACTGAAGACGATACTTTTACTCATCATAAGCCTCACGTACGTCGCAGTGACTGTGCGCAAATATATGTACTACCAACAACATTACTATAACAGCCAGTAAGTATCCTCCTTAAGATATGGCATTTTAAAGAATTCTAAATTTGCTACATCGTTTTTTATAATCAAATCTCTATATTGGGAAGAAATAGAAGATTGCTAATTTTTTGTCCAGTAGAAGATTTAGAATTAATATACATTATGCGAATTTTATGTAAATACAGATATAAATGCACGGAGGATTGGAACCAAGATCTAACGAATATTGTAGTGGCGGTCGGAGCCCTAGTAGCATTGTTGCTGCACTCCCAACAAACAGAGAGCACGTATCGACTGGACTTCATATGGAAGCTACAAGCTAATGGTAAGATTCTGACAATATATTTTTCATATTAATACCTAAATACCACTTGTAAGAAGATAAGATTCATGCTAGCAGGGCTGTCCATAAATATAAGATATATAGAAATCAAACATATATTGCTTATATCTAGTGCTTAAATCTAGTACCTATAGATTTAAGATAAAATTTTACTTTGATGATATGAAACTTTATCTTTAAATCTTTGTTGATGAACATAACGAAAGATATTTACGCAAATACTCAAAAAGAAAGTACACTTAATTACGCCTTAAGTCTATAGAGTTTTTCGATGTAAATCTGTAATAAAAACACTTGAGTGAGGTATCCGTATCGTAAACAGATGAAAAAGAAGACATGGAGCATTTGGAAGCATACAACAGGAAGCTGCTCGCAAACATTCTACCAGAGCACGTAGCTCAGCACTTCTTGTGCAGTGATAAAAATTTTGACGTGAGTATTGATAACTTTAAACTAATACAAAGTTTATAATAGTTGTGAGAGTTGCGAGGTTGTAAGGATTTTTTTTGCCTTTTTTACCTGCTGAATTAATTTGGCTGAATTTTGGCAGTATGACAACATAGGATGCTTTTATTCCAATATTACTACAGGTACAGAAACAAACGTTTAAACGTAACATGTAGTCATGAGTTATAGGTAGTATTATAATATTGTAAACGCAATAGTTTGTTAGGTTGTATAGATAGATATTAAATGACGATATGAAAGGATATATATCTCCGTATATATTTCCCGCAAAATTCTCTTTTTGTTGAATTTGGTTGTATTTTGCATGCAGGTATCTTAGACAATCTATAGTCACATAGTAGTATGTACATTGGACAAGATTTTGATACATTTACATTGGGTTTCACGTAAAATTATTACTTTCCAGGAATTATACCACGAGCAATGTGAGTCAGTGTGCGTGATGTTCGCTTCCATTCCGAACTTCTCGGAGTTCTACGTGGAGCTGGAAGGGAACAACGAGGGAGTGGAATGCCTCCGGCTCCTCAACGAGATCATAGCAGACTTTGACGAGATCCTGGCTGAAGAACAGTTCAAGTACATTGAGAAGATTAAGAGCACCGGCGCGACGTACATGGCAGCGTCTGGTAAGAAACATTTCGATCCATTAAACACTGATATCGAATAATTTAATCTATATGATATAATCGTTGAAAAATAAATCTTTAAATAATAAGACATGATTTGACCTACTGATAAAAGAGCTTACTTCACTTGAGTTTTGTTCTTAGAGAGATTTATTTTGTATTTCAGGTCTAACAGCCGCAACAAGGGACCTTCGCGGCTTCAGACACGTAACTGCGATGGCGGACTACGCGCTGCGTCTTCGGGAACAGTTGCAATACGTCAACGAACACTCTTTTAACACTTTCAGAATTAGGATAGGTAAGTAGGATTTGTTAAAAGCCAGTCTCAGTTACAAAACTATTAATTTAATGATTAGGCTTTTGATCAGGTTCTTTTGGGGAATAAACAGAGTTTTGATTATTCAAATACATGATTTATCTTATTTTGAAACATTGTTGCATTGCGAATTCTATGCTAAATTTTGCGAAATCAAATATTGCGATTGTACTCCATCACGAGCGGACATGATGTGTGGCGTGTTGCAGGGATCAATATTGGGCCCGTGGTTGCTGGTGTCATCGGAGCTAGGAAACCTCAATATGATATTTGGGGGAATGCCGTCAACGTGGCCTCTCGAATGGACTCTACCGGACTTCTTGATCACATTCAGGTGAAATTTCAACCTGAAAATTATATTGAATTTACTAATTTCCGATTGAAATAGATAGCTAAGTTGGGTAACTTTTATAGAATCTAAGATTTCTTTAAAAATATTCCTGTTAAATCTTAACAAACTGCATTATCATTCACATGCTATGCGATATTGTGGTACCACAATTCAACAAACAAAACATTGTTTATACATACGTTGTACATAATTTGTTATTGTTTTGACTAGACATAGTAAAATAGGTACATCAAGTTTAAAATCAAAATGAAGCTTTCCTTCGATCCCATCTCTTAGAAACAATTTTTCAAAGCATTGCGAATGTGCGAACTTACCTATATGTTGAGTGAGTTGTTGATTATAGCGGGTTGCGTTTAGGTGACACAAGAGGTCTACGACATACTGTCGAAGCGTGGGTACAAACTGCGTTGCCGAGGCACGATAGATGTGAAGGGAAAAGGCAACATGGTGACCTTCTTCCTCGATGGTATAGGAGAAACGGCGCTTATTAGTAGCACGCACGATCTCTATACGGTAAGACTTTAATTATTGAGAAATTGTTTTGAATATTGTATAACATTACTTTTAATAGAATGGACATAATATG
>JADANM010005835.1:2120939-2132893 GCA_026213755.1 Eurema hecabe
AAATTGTTGTCAGAATTTATTCATCCTGATAGTTCAAAGGGAACTCAGCTTCTGATAACAAAATTGTATTCTCTGACTTTCAGAACCCAACGCCATCGACATCTGGTTCTGGTGGTAACCATGACAAACCTGAACATAGACCGCTGGAAACTCTTTCTGAGGGTCACACTGATGAAGACGGACCTTCGCCGAGAGCGTCTATCCCTAAAGGTAAAGTTTTCTGTTTAAGTGTATTTAAAAAAAAGGTTTCATCAGTATGGCTGATACTATAACATGAATAATATTGAATAGTACAAACATTTTAACTCCATTAATGTTAATTATTCTCTATTTCTTTTAACTCCCTTTTCTTTTGTATTAATTTGGTAATGTTTTGCCAAAAGACTTCAGTCAATATTTTTTGTAACATTAAATTAAACACATTACAGAAGAGCAAGGCGATTCGACATCCAAACACAACGAAGTGACGTCATCTCGCGACAGCCTCGCGAGCGCCGTGCGAGCGAGAGTCATGCGCCACATGCAGAGACCTCTCTCTCTCGCCGACAACCCTGGTCTGCCCACGTTTATCACTCTCCTCCAGTCCAAGGCCTACTCGACGGACCTAGGAGATCTAGGCACCAGAGGCTACTTTAAGACCTTAGACTCCAAAACCAACTTCTCACTAACAGACATGAAACCGACGGAAACTCACAGCAGTTCTGACCTCTATATGGACCCCGAAGTACCGTTACGAGCAGTCAGCCTGGCGGACTTTTTGTTCAAGAGAAAACAAACGCGGAATCCCACAGTGAATATAATTGAAAATCCAATGAACATTGTCTGAGCTTTCTGCCAACATGAGTAACAGTTTAGTTTTATAGTATATAAAACTTCCATTTCTAGCATTCCTCTTCTTGTACCTGTGTATATTAAGTCTAGAATTCACAACAATGTTGGCTAAATCTCAATTTAGATCAATTACTGAACTGGAGTGATATAAATGATGTTATAATCATAAATAAAAATATATACAAACCCGAGCGGTGGAATGCTAGATACAGTTTTACAAAAAACAGTTTTACAAGAATTTCTAAATAAACCAAAATAAGACGACTCTAAACCTGGAATACTGGACACTACAAAGACTGAATGGCAATGTACTTATTGTTAATTCATTCTACACGAATTTATTGATATTAGTATGCGTGAATAAAACATTTGTGATATTTCTACGCGGGATGATACGCTTATGAATTATATGAGACCAGGGGTTCTGTCAATTGTATAGAGCGTTAATTATTGAGGTTATACAGATAAGTCGTAAAGTTATTGTAGATGTAGGATGTATTGATGTTTGAGGCATTTATAAATTTGGCAGTTTGGAATCGAATTTCATTCTTAATCTGTTCTCTGGTCTGCACATTGATTTTTTTACAACTACAGTAGGGAAGTGATACGGGAAAAATGAACGAAGATAAAGCGAAAAAAGGTTAAATTTTGAACTAAAAAAAAAGATTTCGATTAAATTAGCATTTTAATACATTTAGTATTAAAAAAATAAATATTTTTAATGTGCAGACCGATAGTGAACGTTGACTCTGTAAGCTTTGTTCAGGAAAAAATCGCTGGCCCCACTTTAAATGCCATGTGTCTACGAGTAATAGGTATTTGGCAGCAACGATTTCTAAGTGAAAAAGCGCCATAGTACACAATTTGTATACGCGACACAGAGCTTCTGAATATTTCAAAATTGTTATTATCTGCTTATATCGAAGACAACCAAAGGAACAATCTCAACGTAAAATAAGTACCTATTAATTTGAATGTTATAACTTAACAATAGATACCTACATGTAAATGTTAGTCCTTCGTTTTGTACGTAGCAATTTATAATATATAACTTTATATTTTGTATATGAGCTATGACTAATTTACGCGTTTAAAAAAAACGCCCTAAAACATCGTTCGGCTTTTTGTTTTACCTACAGATAAAACAATTTCATCGTTTTGTTATAAACTGGCAGCACTCGAGCTAATGTCAAATTTGTCTCGCACATTTAAAAAGAAGCATCGGAATAAGGGTAAAAAATAAAAATAATTTTAGCTGAACAAAAAAATCAAAATGTATCTAAATTTATCTTATATAATTCTTTAATAGCAGCAAATGAGATAATTTTCTCATATACTTACAGTAATTGAATTAATTGGTTCAAAATAACCAAAAATATAAAACAAAAGAAAGTTTTTCATACAGCGAGACAGATCTGATAATTCAATCCCAACCTATAAGTCAATTCAATGTTAATATAAAGATTATAGTTATATTCCGAGTTAACTTGATGTCTTTAGTAACATAATGCAACTGACTGTTCGTGAAATAAACAAAAAAGCCAAAAAAAATATAAAATACCAAAGAAGTAAAAAAAATATCTTTTTCAATTTTTTTCCTTGATTGAAATTTTGATTTGAAATGAACTTATATTTTTCTTAAGTTTAAAACCTATCTATATATAATGTGTAAAATTAAATTATAGTCAAAGTTAAATTTAAAATTTATTTAAAGTTATATAAATTTGTCTTACAAAATCTTAATATACCAAGTCCCAGATATAGTATAAAATATTACACATTTCGATAAATATATATTAAAAAAATTGTATAACTTTTGTCTTATATTATATGGATTCAAAATTCATATATAAGTTAATTAATTAGGAACGTAAGTTAAGAATTTATTCTATTTCCATGTGATCCATGTTATGAGCCTTTATATCTAACCTTACCCCAGTATTTTTCGATGTTTTATACAAATCGCTTAATATTTAAAAATTGTGCCAACGTCGTCCCAAGCTAACAGTATTAATAAGTAGTTAATATTTATTCCTTAAAATGTTACATAATTTTATCGCATAATACCTCTAAGGTCGTTTCATTGTTACTACCATGTAGGTAAGAATTAAATTAATAAATCCTAACGAAATTAAATATCTGTACCAAAATTTATAATAAGTTCCCATAACATAAATATTTGAATTATATTGCGGTAGTCGATCCGATTTATTATAGATATATATTCAGCTTTGCATAGGCACGTAACGAACTTTAGTTTTTTTAATTATTTATAACATCTTTTGGCATCACAACATCGCGCTTAGATTTTAAGTTTTGTGCGTCTGGTAGGTATTTAAATATTTTTTTAAAATGTATTACTTATAAGTTTATAAAACAGAGGTCAGAATGGTCATAAATAGAAATTTCTACTACATAGGAAAAATGGTATTGTACCAGATACAATGCCAATGAAAAGACTAGGTAGGTATATCAAAAAGTTAATAATCCTAACTTAGCATTTATATTCCCCTACTTGAATGACCCTCTTAACTTTAAAGCTGAGCTTTGCTATTTTTGATATTTTTATTAAATCTTACCTCGAATATTCTTAACATAATAATTATTACGTAAGAAACGACCTACACTACACATTGATATGTACTTTTTATTCGGAGATCAAATTCTATTATAAATTATAACAATATGTATTCTGTCTAATTTATATCACGTGCGGGTGGGAATAACTTTTTAACATAATAATTATTTAACGACATTTTATTCTTTTTTTTTCAATTGCCCCTTTAATATAATCCGCTAAAATATTAACAAATTTTGTATCATAATTAGTTAAATATTTTCAGATTTAAATAACCAATATCAGATTTAATTCTACAAATATTCACATACGAGTACAAAAGGTATAATTTCTTGTACTTACATGAGAATAAAAGTGAATTATTAATAGAACACTATTGGTATTCTTTGTAATATATTTATATATTTATGTTTGTTATAAATTGATTCGAGTAACATTCTGTTGCAATCGGAACAAAAAAAATAAAAATAAGTAGTTTCGTTCGTATAAAATACGTTTTATAAAACTATTTATGAAAGGACAATTTTTTTTAATTGATTTCATTTAATTAACAAATAATAACCAACAAAAACCGTTTATAGTAATTTTTAATTTATTTGTGTTTATTTCATTTAATCAGTCTGAATTTGTGTTCAAGGGAAATACTTCATACAATTATAAATACTTTGTCATTTTATTGTTTTCAATTAATTTCTACTCTTGTGATTACGGTTTGCGTAGTGTTAATGTATCCATTAGTACATAAATAATACATATTAAAATTCCAACTACAGTAGTATCTCAATTGTACTTAGATTTAAAGTAGTTTTGGCCTAATTATTGGTGTCTGATTAATTACCGTTAGTAAGTATCTACATTCAAATTGGACCTAATAAAGACATTCACTCAACACTTTAATGAATATGGAAAATCACACTTTATATTTACTTTATATTTAATAACTAGATGAATATTATTTTCTATTTAATATTAAACGTCAAACTAAATTTTATTTTTGGAAAAACTGGGTTCCGTTTCTTTTATCAAAACAGACGCCATCTTTGAATTGATCACGCAGTTTATACATCTATAAAAAATTGTATTTTTCTGATTCTCAATTAGAATGTAGGTACTGAATATATAATATTAAAATTTAAAATATTCATTGGATGTATTTTATGTCTATCTTATCCCGTAGGTACTTAGAGTACATTTTTTAAGAAGCGTTTATGGAAAAGAGGGCGGCATTACACAAACGAATAATCGTTTACTGTCACATCAGAATAAAATTGTTTCATTTCGGCCTTAAGACAACTCAGCATCTGTTAGAACAAAATATATTTTAAGTTTACGCAAATAGGCTTACATACCCACGAAAGTTGCGCGACTTTAATATAATGGACAAACAGACAAACAGTGTTAAGCATCAGGTAATTAACATTGTTATTTTAACTGCGTGTAATATACCTAGTACTTAATTTACGTTAAACTATGTCTATTTTAATATTAAAAGAATGATTTTTGTTAAATATGTATAATATGTACTTTTGGCTCTAATTTTGTTAAATATGTATATGTAGATACCTATTAATACTTGAATATAATTATGATATATTATTCTAATGTATTATAAATTTAGTTTATTGTAAGTTAATTTCTTCGTTGTTTGTTTTATAATCTCAAATATTTTAATGTGGCATTAAATGTATAGGAAGTTTATTAGCATTATAGAATGAGAACGTTTCTGTGCAGTTTTCAAGATTATATTTAAAATAAATGGTGTTTATGTGTAGCCATTGTTTTATTTTCGTTACAAACCTTAAAGAATCCACGGAAATCATGGGACCAGGGGGGGGGCTGGTTCCAGGACAAAATGAAATCATAATTGATGATAAATTTACTTATAAAAAAACCTATTTTTACGACCACAACTATATTGTGACCCTTGGCGCCAAAGCCTACCCCTCGCTGGCACCAATGCTGTAGATACTATATTGTTTGACCACGACTGGCATGTGGTCCCCCCTGGCGCCAAATCTGGATCCGCCACTGAATCCACGAGTGTTCATTGGCGCTGACCACTTTCCATCAAATGGCTCGCCTGCTCGTTTGCCCCCCTTGTTATAAGAAAATTGATGTTGTGTTTAATGACGCTTTTTTATATTTTAAACAAATGGAGAACAACTTTATTGTCGGCAATTTTATCTGCTTTAAGAAGGTTTGATCTCAACTCCTTGTTTATCAAAGTAATATCTTGCATAAACCAAAAAATATGTTAAAATCCACAAATCAATCCACATAAAACCAAGTTATCTAATTTTGGCACACCAAGATATTGCAAACATACTGTAGTTATCTAATTCTTAATCAGTTTTAACACACATGAGATGGATGTGATTTCACATATTTGAGGCAAATAAAACTTAAATAACTTAAGTTGTTTAGTTTTGCTTCAACTATTCCAGCTTCATTTTAAATATTTTCGATCGTGGAATAACTAAATAACTCAATTTAGCTAATTTGTTTCATACTCGTTTGATAAGTCTCGTACTCGTCAGAAGTCACAGTAATTCATTTATTTAAAGAGTTATTCATTTTTTCTATTCACATTTTGGGTTAATTTAAACATATCCATTTCTACAATAGAAACACTAAAATAGCTTTATCTTAGGATTAGGTTAAGATATTGTATAATTATCATATATAGAGAATATTTGTTAGACCAAAAGATGCGGCACCCTTTTGGGGTTCACGAAAATGGTGTAATAAAAAAATACAAAAAAATTGTGAAAGGTAAAATCTGAGTTATCCAGTTCCTTCCATTATACTGACGATACATGTTTACGCTTACGCTTGGCACCCACTTCTAAAATATAAAAAATACCTATTACTTTGTGTGAAGCAATTTTTTTTTTTACTTTTTAGTTAGTAAAAATATTGGTACCTATTCTTTATTGCGATTAATATTTTTCTCCGCCTTCTAATTGCTATATTTTATTCAATATATAGGTATTTTAGTCATTTTAAACTTTATATTATTATTGTCTACATTATAATATTGTTTTTTAAGATATTTTTTTATGCGATGAAGTAGGGGAGGGGAATATTATTATACCAATAATTACAAGTTATGAATTTGGTATAATGGTAATATGGAATAGGTACATATTAATTTAGTGATAAATACACACACAATAAATTACACATTCATCTTTTTTTAAAATTGTTGTTAATTTTGCAATAATTACTGTTCAATAAATGTTCTAAATAATCTGTGAAAACTTCGGACTGTCAAATGTCACCTATCTGTCAAACCAACTATCGAGTAACGATTGCGGATTGATGATTTTACAGCTTACGCGATTCTCTAATCTTGCCTTTCATTCTTGCTTGCGTTTGTAACTTTACTGACTTGTCTATTGTGTTTATATATACCTTTTGGATTAGTCATTCGCGTCATTTTGAAAAGATTATTAAAATTTTGAATAAGTAACAGACAGATTAATTTTTATCGCAATTTAAAATAAAGCATATATTGTAGCAAATAGTGTGCGATTAATTATTAAATTAAAATGGAGTGGACAATGCCTGTGAATGAAATGTTGCAAGATGAAATCACAAAATTAAATAATGCCCTTATTCCGCCGGGTTTTAAAGGGGATGTTCGAACTATAAGGTAAATATAATTTAATATACAGCACGTTTATCAGAAAATTTAGTTGTTTATATCAGTAGGCACTATTATATTTTAGACGTTTGAAAGAAATCAATAGCTTATAATTCGAAATCACCATGATTTTTTTATGCACGTTTTCGTCATAAAAAGAAGATTAATTTCAATAATTAGTCAATACTAAGTAATACTAGTATGATGTCAGTAATAATGTGGGCTGATTAATTCAAGGACAGTGTTATTCCAAAAGCCTTAAAAAACCATGACAAGTCTAAACCCAACTCTTTCACATTACTTACTGTTATCCTTAGATGCTTTAAAAATGTCTATTTAAGTAGTGATTAGGCATATGTATATATTTTAAACATTCTATATTACCTATTCTTATTATTTATAAACTGTTCTCTTTAAAACTACTTTATACTGGAGTTTCTGTTGCTGTTGTACCATTTGGAATGCTAAACATTTATACTGTCTTGGTCATAAGTCAAAGTTTTCAAATAAAAATACCCGCAAAAAGGTTATATTGTTACGATTATAAATGTGAATGTTTCTTGCTCTTACATTTTAAAAGTACTAAATGGATTTGATTAAAGTTTGACATGCCGGTAGACTACAGAGTAGTATTTATTTTAGTAGTGGTGGTTAGTGTAGTAGTAGTAATTTTTAAATAACAAAAATATTATTTTTGAACCAATATTGCAACGGGGACAGAAACTGCAGGAATAAAACTAAGGAGCATGGCTACCAACCTATGGAATTAGATTTTTTTTTAAATGTATTTCTTTAAAGAATGGTTAGGTTTATATACTTTTAACTGTAGAACATTTTTGTCATATATATGATATAATACATATATGATTAGACATTTCACATGCTCATGAACATAATGTTTAATAAGGTGCCAAGCAGTTCACAAATATTAATATAAATCTTTTCAATGTTTAAAGGTTGATGCAGGAATGTCTAAAGAAGATCATAGACAACCTTGGCGAGAAATCGGCTAAGGCCCAGGGTCTGAGCAAGGTGATCACCAGCACCGACCGTCTACGGAACTCCGATCATACCTTATATCTTATGAAAAATGCTAAAGCTAAAGGGTAACTATTACAGTTTATTACAGCTATTCGAAAAGATAAATCCATATACTGCTTATTGTTTCTTCTAGAACAGTGGTTCTTAACTAACCTAAGTGGTTAGTGGTCCGCAAAGCAATAACAAATAAAAAATTTTAAGAAGCAACAATTTAAAAATTAGTAAAGAGTATGCAATCACAAAAATCTATTAACATTTATAAATATGTGCAATGGGCATTTACAATTAATAAAAAAATTTAATAATTTTATGCATTTATCTATAGATACATAAAACAAGCATTTATTTATTGACACTCAGTTAATGTAGGTATACTCATAAGGCATATAGGTGGTCCGTGACACAGGAAATTTAAAAAAATGGTCCCTCATGTCTAAAAGGTTAAGAAGCACTGTTCTAGAATAAGTCAAAGTCCAACATATCTTTATTCAAATAGGCTATGTATAGTAACACTTCATGAATTTCATGAATCTCATGGATTTACAAAAAAATTAGAACCTGTGTGGATAGCAGTATCTTCAGAAGAGCATAAACAATGCCTTTTTATTTGGACTACTGAAATTTCATCTAGATTTGTATTTCATATATGTGAACTAATACTAAAACAAAATCCACTGCCATCTGACTGCGTCATAACCTCAAATACTATTTAATTAATTTTCACTCAATTCTAGTAAACAACTTTTAAGTGCCCTTAGTAAATTATTGGCTCAAGAATTTCTATGATTAAGTAAAAACTTGAACCAATTTGAATTTAAGTAGCTTACTAACTTAGCGCATGTCATTGAACAAAGCAATTACTAAATATATTTAAGTGTTTAAGTTCAGCTAAGTATAATTGACTGACTATAAGTGATTATAACATTAATTTTGGTAAAATGGTATACATAATTAACTGACTTAAGAAGGTTTCTCAATTTAACTGTATATACGTGTTTTTTACAAGAAGAGATATTTGTATGCTAATACATTATTAATGCATTTAAGCAAAACACATCGGACCTAAGACAACAAGTACTTATATTATCTTTTAAGAGTAAATTTTGTAATCGTTCTAGAAAATAGGACTTGTTGTGTGTGTATGTGACGTCATTAATCGTCCAATAGAACCTCAACGATTTTAATCTATCAATCTATCATTAAATAGTATTAAACAGTGTCGCTCTCTTATGTCTGTCCCTATGTATGTTTTTTTATTAGATGGAGTGATTCAAGAGGAAGGTTTATGTGTATATTACATGCATAAATGCGATGCGTGGTTACTGGTTAGTCTGTATATAAAGAAGGATAGCCGCATTGCGGGTAGCCCCATCTAACGCTTTTGTATTTCGACAATTTTCAAGCCGTAGATAGATATGAGGATACGATAAAGAAGTTTGATTTATTCCGTCATTAGCCTTGTAATTTGCTAATGGAACGTTCCTATCGGCTTTCGCCCGCGGACTGCTTTATACCACAAAACAAATACCGCGAATATTAACCAAAACTTTTATATTTTTAGTTATAGGTTCTTGTTAAGAATAGGTGACACATTTTTTCGACTTACGTACCATAATACCCATAAGATTTGAATGTATATTCTGTTGCATACAAATGCAAGGTATATTACAAGGAAAATCCATTTCGTAGTTTTTGAAAAATAATAAATTTTATAATATTACATGGTTATGATAAATATGCGAATAGAATGACGTAGACAATACTACTAATCATAAAATGTCACGTTCTACTCCAAGGACGTTTATTTCCCACCCGAATATAAAAATCGAATCTTAAATTGTTAAAACAATTTGGTAAAACTATACCAAAATATCTTAAATCTAATCTTTGTCCATTCAATAGTTTTCGCGTGACAAAACAATTCAATACTGATTACTAATTATTATTATTATTAATAAAAAAAAAACAAACAAACATTCCAGCCATATAATGCTTCGCGAACTGTAGCGTGATTAAACTTAATAATAAATAAACTTCTCACACAATTAACAATGCATTTTAAAACTAGCATCGCGTTTTCTAAGTTCAACAATGTCTCAAACTGTGGTTTGCTTCAGAATGTTATCGTTAATTCTTTGACATCTATGTAACCTAGTTTAATGTCGCGTAGTTTACACGTATTTTACCTCATAAGACTGTTTAAGCTTATCTAAGCGAAAAATCAAGATCGGTCCTTTAAAGGACAACTTTAACATAGACATTTGCGCAACTATGGTTTTAATTTATTATAATAAGACACGTACTGTATCATACTGTACTGTACTTACTCAGGACAAAATATTCGTCGTTATACTTTTTTTTAAAGTGGTCTATGCCCATTCTAGATAGTACTAAATTTTATAGAAATACATAGTCTAAGGTTTGGGCATTTTTTTTTTATAATATGAAGAGAGGAGACGAGCTGGACGCACTCCTGATGGTAAGAGTAACGCCAGCCCATAGCCGATGCAGTGCTACCCGAAACTTTGCTATAAAGTAAAGATGCAAAGGGCATAACAGATGTTCGCGATTAAAATATATAAAAACTATTATACGTGTAAGCCACGTAATAAAGATTACTTGAATATCTTTAGGATTTAGATATAGGTATGTTATCATTTCATATTATAATCTCAAATATCCTTATTATTCTACAATTTTAATTATGGTATTTTAGCATGAATCCAAATGTGATTGCTAAGCGAATTTAATGCGAATGTTATTACATTTATAATCCATAGTAATATTATGAATGCGAAAGTATCTCTGTCTGCCTGTTTGTCTTGCTTTTACGCCTACGCCAAAACTCTTGAACCGATTGCAATGAAATTTGGTAAGCAGATAGTCTAGAGCCTGGGAAAGGACATAGGCTACTTTTTACTGGAAAAAATTGTAAGGAGGGACAATGGGACAGGTTTATACTAACCTGTATAATTTTATCAAATTATATGAATTTATATATTTTCATAATTCGTTCAGTCTTTGCTAAATACTTCTATTTGAAAAACGTGTTTAAAAGCAAGCTTTAGAAATGATTTAATTATAGTGTGTCGACATTGAATGAGTTCTAAGTTCGCTAGCGACACGAATGGGGTTGGCTTTACCTACCGTCTGAGGGGCTTTTATACTTAGTTATACCAATGTTTGTAAAGGGGAGGCCTTGCTTTGCCTTACTTATAAGTTATAATAACCGTATATACCTTTTTGATGTAATTGACATTCATTCGAATTCGAAGTACTGTGTAGTTTTCAGTTTCATACCGGGATAAATACATTACTTGTATCCATACTAATATGTATTATATAAATGGGAAACTGTGTCTGTATGATTGTCTCTCTTTCACGGCAAAAGGGCTGGATTTAGTTGAAATTTGGTATGTAGATAGGTGATACCCTGAATTAAAACATAGGATACTTTTTATCCCGGTATTGCCCCAGGAATGGGAACTACGCGGGTAAAACCGCGGCGAGCGCCCAGTATGTTAATAAATCAATGGAGTAGTTTTTGAGTAACCTACTTGCATACATCCTCACAAACTTTCACCTTTATCATATTAGTAGTATTAAGTTTAAAAAGATCGTGATTTTCGTAACTTTGCGAAATGAAAAACACTTAAAGATTGTTATCAATAAGTAATAATATTATATCTTTATATAGACTGGATGTTTTTTTATTGGTCATAGAATGGTTTGCGAGTACGGGATTATTTAATACCGGGGTACAGCTGTCCCGACCAGAGAAATAAACCCCTGCTTTTCGCATTCTTTATAGCCCTATAGGGTTAGTACCGTTCGATATGAATTTCGACAGCTGCCCCT
>JADANM010005835.1:2176554-2191663 GCA_026213755.1 Eurema hecabe
TGTTGTCAATACGTATATTTAAAGCCGCTTAGAGTAGCATTACTCGCCGGTCGACAAAGGCGTTCAACATTCACAGAAACGCTAGTCGGATTGCGGGTGAATGCGATTTTTCAAAGGAAATGTTACTTGTAATATTCTGGGAAGCACATATACTTAATAGTTTGCTAACGGAATAGACCGTTATGGGATTGTATGACTACGATTTCTAGAACTATAGAAAAGAAAAAAGTTCACACATAGAGAGAATCATATCTGGACTTTACCAAAAAATTTTAAAAGTTATTCTACCAATGCAGTCACATTATCTACAAGTTCGAAAATGCTAATGTCATCGTACTCATATAGACCTAAAATTTTTATTTTAAATGGTCTTCATATATTCATATGTGGTTTTCCGTTTTTAGTGGGAAAGCAGAAATGTTAACTATCGTTTTAAGTATGCGGCGTATGAGATTGGCAAAACAAAAGTGGTCATTACCACCCATATTCTTTTAGCTTACCGTCTCTAAAGGGATTTGGTTGACTTAAAAAAAATGCGTTGCTTCAATTACTATTATGCATACTAATCACACCGTGATAATGACATGGCCGCTACGAGATACCTCCCTCGTCAACTAAACTCGCACGTTACGAAGCTACATTGTATTGCGAAGTGCTGTGTAGATAATAGTCACTATGTCCGTACATTTGTACAATTTCTATGCGCTATAGTCGCGACAGTTTCAGACGTTTAGACTTTACGTAGTAATGTATGTATGTGAATATACATAGACATATAGTTACGTCATAATTATGAGATTACTTTCAAACAAAACGGTAACATAAATAGCATTCCCTTAACATTCTATGAATTTATCTAATGATAGATATGCGATGATTTTAGGATTTTTTTTTCGCGAAACACATTTGCATATCAGAAAAATGCCAACCTTATCACTAAAATTCGCGTCTGCATTTTATCTCTGTTTGTGATTTCAAAACGTTCAAAATACTTTATTTCTAATATTATTTACAGTGTATTATGAAAGTAAACACAATTGGGATGGCGACTAAAGAGAAGAGACGAACTTATTATTATTTTTATCTTCATATATTGTCGTCGCGGTCCTTATATATTATTTTGTAGTATGTTAAAGCCAGACAAGGATTTATATACCTTTCTTGAGACTTAGCTGGTTCTCCCCTCCCGCCTGAAAGTCGTACAGAGCAACAAACAACTGAGGGTCGTCCTCCTCGTGGTGCGCCAGCAGATTCTCCTTGGAGGTCCATCTGCAAGGGAACGATACAATTATATTTATACTTTTGTTCGTATGCAAATTCATATTATTATGTGGCAGATATGAAGGCAATTTATAAGCTGAGGACGCGTTCAAAGTTCGACTTTTTTCCTAGACTTGGAAAAAACCACTTTTTCAAAATTTGAAGGCTTGTCAAGTCTTATCATAATAGTCAGCAGGCAAAATTGATAGATACAGATTAACTGTCTGTACAGTAAAATTTAGAGTCACCAGAAATAGTGGGAATTTCAAAGCCAACTTTTATGTAACACACAGTCAACACCCATTCTGCCGACGAGTACAATGTACATGCATTCAATGACAATGTCCTACATAATGTATACATACGTACCCACTGCCGGAACAGACTCTACGTGTAGAAAATGTGTCAAAAAGAGGCCATTTTTATGGTTAATATATATACATACCAGTTAATTTCTATACTTAAGTACCCAAATTATTTTTAATAAGGACTCTTTCAAAAGGCTACCATATTTTTTTATTTGTTTATAAAATATACCGTTTACCATGCGATCTGCAACCCTAAGGTATAGATACTAACCTGTTGGCCGAATCGAGTGGTAGCGGCAAGGCTGGCGCGGTCGCCTCCCCATCAGGCAAATCCGGGATGTGGGGCAAGGGTCGACTCTGCAGCAACGCCTCTGCAAATAAGCATGGTACGTGACATTTTAGTTGGTCGTTTTGATGGCTTGTGAAGCAAAACGTAAGTACATACGTGTGTCCTGTATTCATAAACAAAAACAAATGCCTTAATACTCGTATTATACTAGTATTATTAAATTTTGCAAGTCGCTTGTTTCTTAATAATTGTTATATTGTTAAAGAAAACTCTTTTGATTAACTTGAAAATTCGCTATATTTAAATATGAATTCGCATTGCACAATAAATATCAATAATAATTAATAAATGGAAATGAAAGAGTCATCCATCCATCCATCCATCTGTAACTTAATATCAACGTCAAGGAATGCAATTTTATCAGACATCTACGTAATTCTTAAAGTACATTAAAATTATTGTCTGACTAGGTACCACTTTGAGTTTATTATGTATCCCGATGATCATTTACTAACAGACAACCCTATAATACACCCATACCCCATTTACACTATAATAACATCATAATTTATCTCGACTGTGTATGCAGCTTTTTATTTTAAGGAAACCAAAACCATTCAGCAATTTATTAACGATGTAATTGAATGCTTACATTAAAAGGTCTCATAGAAATATATGAAATGAAAGGTAATTAAATAATACAGTCGCCTTGCTACGTTCACGGAACGGTACAACATTTACCTCACCCTTATTGTACATAATGGTCCCAGGGTCTTTAATAGCTCTGGCATCGTTAATGAATTCATATTTTTCTCTCAGGGAACATTTAATCGAGATTTAAGATTTGCGACGTCTTTGAAATAAAACTAATAATGGTAAATACATTTTATTGCGTAGTTACAAGGAGTAGGTATACAATCTCGAAATCACCATTACCAAAAAGTATCAACAGAAGTTTATCCTAACCTAACTATTGACTTAACTTAGTTACCTTTCGTATCAAATGTTATTCAAGATTCGAACGACCATTAAAAGTGAATTAAGGCTGCATTTTAAAGCGATTTTCAATGCATGAAGTTTGCATTAAGAGATTGCTTGTAAACTTCTATTTATCCAGTCTAGATCCAGACAGGATGAAATCGGATTACGCGACGTCATGAAATAGCGCTAACTCGTGGATTATCTCTTAATCCCTTCCAAGGAGATCGATACCTCTTGGTACTTTAATATTGCCTGTTCGTTAGCGTTTGCTCAAGCAAATTGCAAAGTGTCTTTACTTTTAATTTGCATGTTTTAAGAATCGTTTTTTTCTTTTTCTGCTAAACCGTCGTCAACGAGACAGTAATACATTCCAGGACCGTCACGTCGGCGGCTGAGTATTTATGGGCAGACTTTCGTCATCAGCGTATATCACAAGACTCTATATTAAAAAAAATATTGGGACCGATGCGATTCTTAAAGTTTTCTATCTCACTAAGGTAAAAAACTTTGAGAATCATTAAAAGTACGCATATCGACATTAAATATATGATGAAGGAAATAAGTTTCATATTATATTTGACTACAAATTAATCGAGGAATCGAATCACGTATAATATGCACTCGGTATAAAAGTTATTGCATTTGGAATTTTCAGCACGGTAAAACTTTTAATGCTGAGTCGTTTTCATCTCGCTTTTAGAAGTATAATAAATCTTATAGTTCAGTTGAGTTTTCGGTAGAGTTATAGAAATAGAGGCATTGATAGATGACCAGTGAAAAATATCGATTTCCCTACCTGCTTTCTGTGAGGTCAGATTAAGTCCAAAATATAAGATTAATGTACGAGAACTTACGGTACACATGTGTGCATTTGCTTTATTTTTATGTCACTACGAGAAGGATTCATTATAAATGATCAGTAGCACAAGAGGAGTAGAAGCTAAAGGCATAGCAAGAAGACTTGATCAGAAAGAGTTTTTAGGTTTTGTAAGACCACCATATCTCAACTATCTTCCACGGGTATAATGTATAAGATTATCTCTTGAGAAAGGGAAATTATAAAAATCAAGACATATTGTGTTATATAATATGAAATGAAGTCAGTAGGTAATTAAAACACATCGTTAATATGAATTCAGAGCACTTAAATTCTAATACATCCTTAATTGTCGGACGAGTTCAAATTTGCGTCATCGACTTTTAATTTTGTTTGTTAAATGATTCAGAACTTTAACAAAACATTCGCTTTATGATTATTATATTTAATGCTTCATGTTTCAATATGTTTTTATTCAATTTTAAGGAAGAGTTATTTGATACGAAAATAAGTTATTCCTTTACATATCTACTCGCTTAATTACTATTACTTTAACCAAATTAAATAATTCGAATGAATTATACAAACTTATGGACCTTCAATAATAAAAAAAGAGGAACATTTTATTTTGTCTCGACAAAGTCTTTATTTAGGACATTTACTGTATTCCTAGTTTGAACAACTGTTTGTACAGTGCACAATACGGTACACTGAGGTCCGGTTAAAACAATTTTATAATAATAACGTATCGGCCGGCGTGCCAGCCTGTCGTTACAACACGCCGTGCTAGCAAAAAGCCCAGTCTGACTCTGTCGGTGAAGTACGTCAATCGAAGTTTAAAGTTAAAATGTTCAAAGCCGAAAATCCGAGGGCAGGCAAAAAATGACCGACAGGTCTGAACGTGCGTGTTCGCTACTGGATACTTCAAACGCATATTTTTGCTTTAAATAAACATTTCGCATTAAATTGTATTGCCATTTAACGGCATAAAGCCTTTGATATGAAACGTCGTTTAATATAAAGCCGATATAAATGTTAAAGTATTAATTAGTGATATATTTTGCGGGAAAGCTTTTCAATAAAATTTAAAAGGTCTCGCTCGCACATAGCAGTCTGAAAATAATTAAACTACAAAAAGCAGTCTGATCCTGGACAAAGGTGGAACGAACATCGTTTTACACCGCATATTAAAAGTATATGAGAATTGATCGAGTGCAAACGAGCCTGTCCAATGCCACCCTGAAACCAGAATATCGAGTAAAAAAGTTCGTCAATCGTTGACGTTTATTAACGTACTGTTTAATTAAAATCAAGTCACACACGTTGGTGCACGCCGCATATGGTCTGTAGTGAGTCATGTCGACCATCCCAACCGAATCGCAGACAGTAACATCTTAAACACTCTTTGTTATAACTGCGAAACATTCCAGATACGTTCAACGTAGAAATATTAGACACACGTGTTTGATAAATTGATAAATTTGACGGCTTCACTGCCGTCTTATTGACATTAGAGAACTACACTAGTAGCGTAGACAAGTTGGGTAAGTAAACTTAAGCAAACTTAAGTAATTTTTGAGGAAGAAGAAACAAACCATACACCACCAGAAATATGAGTAAGGAGTAATTTATAATGAAAGAAAATAAATGTAAAAAGTAATTACTCTTTCCCGTGAACAGGACACAATAGCCCGTGTTTTGATGAGTCACTAGATATTGGAACAGCCGATCACAGTCGGTAATGACATTAGCGATGTTGCTATTATAATTGCAAGTTTGTGAGCATGGATGAATTTGTCACTCAGTCACGCAAGAGGCTTTAATCACATTTTTGTGAATATCACGAGCATTATACGTTCTATACATAGTTAGACATCAACTAAGTCTTATTAAAGCAATATTAATGCTTTCAGATCTTGTAGTACCTGTTTGTTTTATTGTATGTGATGGTATAAAAGTGAAGTTGAAGAAACACAAATATATTATAAATTACCTATGTTGATGTGGGTATTCCATACCTCAATTGGATTTCCAACTATAATCACAAATGCATAGGATTGCTTATCGATCTGGTGTCCACCTAATCAACGTTATTCTGACATTTACATACAAATAGTTTGATACGAATAATAACAAATATTTCTTGGTTGTATTAAAGGTATTCGTCTTCGATGTTATATGTACGATTTCTACTTTCTTTGCTGAAAGTAAAAAAGAAAATTCCCTTTTTATTTCCATCAAAGCATCTAATACCCTATACAAAATGTCGACTCAATCACGTTCAATTTAGAAATCAATCAATTAACGAACGTTATTAAGATTATATTAGCGCAATTACCGTCCCAATATCGAATCGTCGAAATTCGCATCGCATTTTAAATCAATTAACGTATCGGCAGCTCTATCGTAGGTAGCTCAGTCGTCAGTTGTAAAGAATCGAAACGAAACGCAATCTCGAGTGCTTTGTACGGGCTCGGCGATCAAAGAACGCTTCCCGGAAACGCGGCGCCGCCTGTGCAGACTTCACCCTAGTAGCTCATTAAACATACAATCGGAGGAATACTTTTACGAATACATACGACTATGAACTTTGATGTAACGTGACTTTCGCTTTCGTTATACTTAATGTTAGGTTTTATTTTCAATCGATATCGTATATAAATGTTGGTAACAGCCACGAAGTGGTCGGCATATAAATAATAATCAATCTCAAAAGTACAATATTATACTTTTTTTACCAACTATTTGCAGAACAACGTTTACATCTATCCACTTTCCTACAACTAGTCATAATATACCTGCCGTTTCATAAAATATGAGTACTTGATGAACATCAACAGACCCAATTTAGTACCAATCTCAAACATAATTACGACAGTCTCCATCGATCTTGCATTCTTCAAAACTTTAAACGAAACAAACTGTCCTGTTGGAAGTCACGCAAGGCAGTCATTATCACATTAATACGTAGGTACAAAACTAACGAACCGTGAAACGTTCATAAATTCTTCACAATGTATGATAACATTATCTTAATGTGTACTATACTATTATTACTATAAAAGAACCTCTAAGTCGAAAACCTTCCGAACAACATTTTATGTTCACTTTCCTTCAAGCCCCAAATTTCGGCTCGCAATTTGAAACCTCTTCAAATTTGTTATAAGCGAAATTCAGTAATTATTTTAACCTTTACAATTCGAAATATACGTCTTTATTCTATACTGTTTTATATTTAACACGTCTCCCAGGACGTACCGAAAAATTACATATAAACTATAAACTCGAAACGTTTATGATTTGACCCAATTACCATCTATATATGGATTTCGTGTCTTCCTGGTGAAAGCTATTTTAGTCAGTTCCACTTACAATTTGGGCGTCTAATTATCTAACACGACTTTTACATCATCATCTTACTAGATATTTAACACAAACTTATATATTTTGTTTTACGTTTTTAGTATATTATTTTTAATATTTTGGCTTCGTTTTGATTTTGATTAGCCTTATATAAGATACTCTTCATGAAACCTTTCCATAAAAACAAATAGATAAATATATAAAACATAATATCTACACATTGATTCAGAAATAACTTCAAACAATTCATCGTAACAGTAACGTTATTAAATTAACAATTGAAGCGTTTCATTGGCCATTGTTAAAATTTTGGCCCAATATCGGTTATTGTATGAAAAATATAATACAGCACACGACATATTGCAGTTATACAAAAAGTACTCTGCCTTGATCCAGATAAAATGACAAAAGTGATCGGACATTGCGTGTATCGAATCTTTTTGTGTAAAGTACTATCTGTACAAAAAGCATTGTGACCATATGCCGTGAATGGATAGGTATCTAACCTTGCAACAACCTCCGATCCGTTATGATGAGTACTTAATTATTGGTCTGCAGGATAGAAAGTGGGCTCGCGTCCGCGTGGGAACTAACAACCGGTCTAAACCGGCTCGTGCCTTTTCACTACATACTTACACACAATTCTATGAGCGTTCAACTCATTCATAATACGAACACCGTATTTTAAGGACTCAACGCCGCCGTGAATTCTGGAACGGAAGCGCTGACGACCATCGTAAGACAAGAGGAATCGGGTCAGGTACCTTTTATATTGCAAACCTGTTTTAAAACTCCGTGGACTAATTTTAACGAAGCATTTAATCCTTTCATTACACCGGGCGATTACCTCTCATCTTCTAGCTTATAAAGATTTCTCTTTGTATAATTATGCAAGCGCAGCCAATTCTCAAAAGCGGTTTAAAATATTTAAGTATTATAGAAACTACGTTTGAATGACGACATAATTTATGCCTGAATAAGATTTTACCTCGATCTCGAGTTCGATATGAAAATTAAAATAAAATTAATATTTTTTGAGTGCAATCATAATAAGAATTATTTAGCGAATAGCGCAAATGAAACGTGGTGAAACTTAAGCAGCAGGATAAAGTCGTTATCATAATTTGCTATTGGCATATTCAATTATCTCTTAATGTCTTAGAAATCTTTATAGCTCGTTCGACGGGCTCGCGGGTTGGAAGAAATAAAAACGCATTATTAAATAAATCTCTTAGAGATCACAATGGCGGCTAAGCTTGATTTCCGACATTAGACTCGACTTGATAGGCTTGATTGAATTATCAGACTTCAGCGTCAGTGCTGCGATAAATTTAAAAGCAATCTTCAGTGATTTCGTAGGAAAATTATATGAAGCGATTTTTACTTTTTTCCCAGCACTGTTCTAGTACTGCAAAAGAACTCACTTTAATTCTTATATACCACGTATGTGAAAAATTAAAGTGGGTTCAAAATATTTAGTTTAGGTCGATCTTTGTGCCTGGTTTTAAATCCCTTATGCGCTACTTAAGGCATAAACGACTTCGACTATTATGCCCGAACGATCTAACATACCTATTGTTGATCCACGCAACGAGGGTTGCGTTTTGTCAATGTAAAGAGCGTAGCAAAGAACACAATAAGCTAATTCAGACAACTGTTTAATATTGACTTAAATGAAAAGAAAACAAATAGAAATTATGGTTCACGATGACGCTAGCAGACGGCAGTCGACATCCATTGTTGTATGAAGTTAGGGTTGGGACGTTTTTGTTTTTTTCTTATATTTCAGTATAATACTCGATACGATAGACAATATCGTAAAGTAAATAAAATAACCGTTATTCCTTGCAGCACAATTAATACTGTAAGCATTGATTACGATTTTACGATCGAATATTAACTTTGGACTTTTAAGTAAGAAATAAAAACTTTGAATATTAAATACTTAAATTAATTAAGCTAATTGGCCTTGTTGGTTTTTTTTCATATATACAGTAGATATTGTATATTTTTGCGTATTGTAACGTCCAAACAAAAACCAATTACCGAGCGTGTATAGAGCACATCTACTAAAAAGCAACATGAGTCCCTAGATACATAATGCGGTTGTCATCTACTCGTATTGAGAACAAATATACTAAACACATACATACAGGTGGCCAAGCGCAGAGCGCAGTGCGACCAATAAAAAGCAACAGTGGCAGCCCTAGTTCCTGCGCCTATATATGCGTTCAAGGCCGCAATGACTTCTCACTGATATGCATTAAGGTCGACGTGTATAAATCGCAACTAGCCAATACAATGCATTACTTGCAATATCGGAGCTATTTTTACAAACAGGCATACTTTTCTATATGTATACTAATATATAAAGCTGAAGAGTTTGTTTGTTTGTTTGAACGCGCTAATCTCAGGAACTACTGGTTCGAATTGAAAAATATTTTTTTATTGAATAGACAATTTATCGAGGAAGGCTTTAGGCTACATAACATCACGCTACGACTAAAAGGAGCCAAGATATAATGGAAAATGTGGAAAAATCGGGAAAAATTATTCATCTTTGAGGGCTTCCTTTGCGTGCGCTGCGAAAACGGTTCAAGATACCAAAAAATATGAATGAAAGAATTATTCCTCTTTAAATGATCTAAAAAAATTTCGCGACAGTATATGTCTATCTTCTAAGATTGACTCACTATAACATAATAATAGAAATAGATCCGACGGGGACGAAGTCGCGAGCAACAGCTAGTCAAATAATAAATATGATAGAATTTCAACATCAACAGTTGGAATAGAATTTTTATCTTATTTTAACAAAAATTCCAAAAACAGTGTATACACAATGTACCCACAACTAAATAGCCTGATTTAAATTCAATCGTTTAACAATATCTCAAGTAATAGAAATAGAAGGCTGCTTGGCAAAGAATAAAATTGTGTTATTGTATGCAATATGCGCTTCCGTTCGTATCGTCTATAGACATCTTTTTACGGGAAAACCACAGACAATATCAACATTACATTTAAAGTAATCTACGGATTATAATAGCGTCATTAATATAGCAGTCTCTTGAGACACTCATGCCGCATTGTTAGTATTAATTTATGCAAATAATGCTGTCTACATTTGGAATAAATTGAGGTTACCTCTATAAGACAGCAAGAGTTAGGAGACAGTGGCCTTGATTTTAATTGGTCGTCATTTACATCCAAAATTATCGTATTTTGTTCTTTGACTATTTAGTCAAATTAATCAGACTATCAAGAATGAATAAGATTTGCCTGATGATGAGCGACCACCTGCATTAATGGACTATAGCAAAGACCCTTGTGCATGATTAAAGAAGGGTGGGAAGGGAAGGTTGCGCTTCCAATGCTCTCTCTTACCGAATGTACCACAATGTCATCGCTATTGCGCTTGGAGCCCAATGTTATCCGGGCAGATTCGGTCAAACGTCATGGTCCTACCGTTGTACGTTGGTACGTTGGGAATAGGCAAAGGATAGAAAGGTTACCATTTTAATAAATTTATGCACGCCTGTGCTTTAAATATTTTAAATAAAACCTTTGCAACCTATGTATGTTTATTTACCATTCCTTTACATCACACGGTAAAGTCATTATGACTACACAGTTTAAGTATGGTAGGAAGGATGCTATCATCCTTTTACGCTATCGAAAGAGTATATTTATTACGTTAAAACACAATTTTTACTAAGTTCCACTAGTACATGTGGGAATTAGTAGGAATTTTGTTTTAACTTTATAAGTGTATCGTACATGGAATATAAAGAGATATTAACTATACCTCATAATCCATTCGGAAAAATTCGAACAAGCAATCAATAATGCATTTAACCGTGAGCCCGAGAACTGTGTCGCCCTCATTCGCATTGTCTTATCATTGTTATCACGGAAACGTTTCGATTTATCTGATACTGAAAGTACGAATTGATTGAGGGCCATCCAATTTTTAAACATTGATTAATATGAGGAATTAACTAAGTACTGTTAAGAACCTAATACTAAAAAGATTGTTACTTTTGTGTTTACTGTGTTAATTATATTTATGTAAGGAAGTTGCAGTCTGTTTATAGGAATAAAAGAAATATATTATCCTAATTAAACTAAAACTTGAGACACCAAGATTAAAATATAATTTTAATGTTAACGAACATGCTTTTTATTAGCAGTCTAAAACAGCAGATTGTGTCAGGTAACTAAAATTGAATATTCAAAATGGCTACCTACAATTTATTATTTTTATTTGAACATATTCCTCTTGTAATCAAGTAAGTAAGCATCAGTTTTCTACAAATATAAACAATCGCTAAGCATAAAACAAAAGGCAGTTGCAATTAGAATAATAAACTAAATGAAAATCCAAAAATCGCTAGCATATTCATAAGCCGTCCAAGAATATTGTTTATTAAATGTTTTACTTTAGAAGTATATATTAAAGAAAGCTTATCTCTTTGTCAAAAGAGGCTAATAACTATTCAATTAAGGTGGCAGTATGTAATTATATTCGTTTTTTCTATTAGCATATATAAGAAACAAGAAATTCTGCAAAAAATACTTTAAGCTATGAATTTAATTTATAAAATGACATATTAAAATACTCAGAAGGAACGAAAACTTGCACTTAATAAAGACAAGAATTAAATCAAAAATAATTACTCACTCATTCAAAAAGATACACAAAATTACATGAAATTACTAAAAGATTATTAGCTGTTTAATATAGAATGAAATGGCTTCTCACTAAACTATTTGTGTTATAAAGCTTTTCATTAAAATACATAAGCAGTTTCTTTGAAAATGCTTCACATTTTAGTAAAAGTTCTAGGCATTCAATCTTCTTCATCCTTTCAAATCCGTTCGAATCATGAGTTCAACTGTTAATTAAACAAAATATAGATAAAAGGGTTTCACCCCGGCAAAAGCTAGTCTAATATGAAATCTATATTATATATAAAAATTAAACCCGTTTTCCATCGTCACAACATGAACATGAAAACGGCTTGATCGATTTGGCTGATTTTTTTTGTTGTATTTGTTATTATTAGGAGAAGGTTCTTATGTAAGAAAAGATTAGCATTTCACTTTTTGATATTTCATGACTAGCCCTATAACCTAGTACTGTATAAAATTTGAATTATTAGTAAATCAAGTTGTAGCTAAAATTGGGCTGTGTTGTATATAATTTCTTTACCATCCATTAAAAAAACAAAACTAAGAATAATTATAAAAGAGTAATCATTCGAAAGAACATGACTAAACTTTCCCTCTTGTTAAAACCTGCAAAGATTAACTACTAAATCTGGATTCTAAGAGACCAAAATCTTTGGTTTTTATCTTTTTTTATATAATGCAACTGAGGCTTTGTACGTTAAACTGAAAGTGTACACCAACAATTTAAGGTATGATTATTGTAAGGAGATATTTGATGTTTTGAGGAGTTATTCCCGGGTACTTTTAATGTTCTCGACTTATTATTCCAAGTTATAGTTCTGAACCTGGTTATCAGAGTGCTAAAATTACAATAATTCAATGATTTTTTTTTGTAGTAACAGAGGTTTTGGCCTTGAAGGGAAAGAACACGTAATGTTGGTAACTTGGGGAGGGTTTTACCTGACGTTTTATCAATTTACCATAATATGCTAATGCCGTCTATATTAAGACAACAAATGTTTAGAACACCTAAGTAATATATTCTCTTAACAATTGGTTTATGATGTGTATCGAAGAGAAGGTGACAAAGGATGTTTGTATGTATCATAACATGAAAGGAACCAAATAGATACAGTATTTTGTAACAACGATGTGTGTATATTTTTAAAAATGTTTTGATTGTGGTGCAAACGGGCATATGTTCATTCATTCATTGATATAAAATGCATATTCATACTAATACAAGATTTTAGTTAAATATTTATGTAAAAATAACAAATTAAAATCAATTGTCAGTTTAACTTGTAAAATAACAAAGATTTGAGTTTTGAGTAAAAATAATTTTATAGATATTATGTTTCTTCTACGACTTTTAGATAACACAATTTTTTGCCTGTTTATCTTTTATATTAGTGTTGATATAATCTTGCTCTGTGATTTTTAGAGATATTATTTAGTAACTTAGGTGCTGTTTTGTTTAAAAATCAATAAAAAATGAAATACTCTACAGATTACTTAGAAATAGTATAAAATAAGGTATACAAAAAGTAATCACAACCAAGCCAAAATAAAATTACAAAGACAAAGGCAATATATGTTTTTAATTATAGAAAGTTGGTTACTAAAATTCAAAATATACCTATATAATAAAAGAATGTTTTTACAAAACAAAAACAAAAGCATCGTAAATCGTAATAGTAAGATTTTATACAAAATTCATTTTTGCAACGAATTCGCCATAACTTTGAACAATAAGTCAATCACCCTAGTTTTTATAAATTCTCGTCTACTGGAAAATGGACCGGTTCAGAATAAAATCTATATAGTGACTCACCACTGTGCTCTGTGAATATATTCGAACCGAGTATGCGGGGGTCTTTCGGCACCCGCGGCTTGTTGCGAGTCGAGCGGATGGATGCCCCGCTTGCTGTTCCACGTTCTTTCGCCTGCTGGGCCCCCATCCTGAATTCAGCAAGCCGCCACCCTCACGGCCCCGGCGCCGGTACGCGACCAATCTTGTCACTCTAATTCAATAAGTCCATTAACGCGACGTATTTTTGCCTCATTTTAATTATAAACCCCTTTATAACTCAAAAAGTTTACACAACAGTCCAGATAATTAATGTACAAAACGAAATTAAATGAAGACCACGCGTCCGCATTCGAACATATTCGAAAAAACATTACCGGAATTGATCACTCATACAAAAAACACAACCTCCGCCATTATGTGCAACTGACATGTTTGGATTGACGTCGATTTTTGTATTCGAGTTTTGTCGCTAGAGGCAGCACTGTTGCACTTTTGTTTATTGTCTATGCGAAATTTAACAGATAAGAAAGAACTTTATGGATCTAGCAGAAAAATGATTTAGATGAAGAAGAAATGTGGAGTAGATATATCCTTTTTTCTCTGTTTAACTTTATATTTAGGTAGACTAATTTTAATTTACTATTGTTGAATAGTTTGTTCTATTATTTATAATATTGATAATATTGTCTATTCTTAGAGTTTATTTTGATGGTAAATTGTATCGTTTAAAATTTTTTACATCTTGGAACATTAGGTATTCATAATTTGTGTATTTTTACTTTATTCTCCTTAATAAAATAGAGATAAGTTTTAAATAGTTTATTTCCTTTTCTAGAATAATAGACACAAGTAGTAGTTGTAATCGTATTATCGTACACGACAGATGGCTCTCTTAAATATAACTGAGTACTGACATAAGTATCAATATAAAGGCGGGAAATACAAACTTTGACAACCCTCTGAGATAACTGTTTGTGAATACTGAATTATTATTTCACCAATATCCCAAGAGCCAGCGGCCCCCAGACCTTCGTTAAAGTATAAAAGCTGTAAGTTTCTCAATGTATGTCCCCAACACAGGTAAGAACGAACCCCGTCTATGAAACTTGGGTCGCGGTTGCTTTCGCAGTTATCAGGTAATAGTTATTGTGCATAATGAATTTTCATAGTAAATCTTGAAAATAGTTCTCATTGTATACAATAAATGATAGCTAACACATGTATCCCTCGCGCTCGCACTTACATTAGACTTTCGATGTGCCTGGCAACATAAAGGAACTACTGAAACTGCCTGGCTATTGAGAAAACATCATTTGAAGGTTCTCCAAATAACATATATCAATTGCAGCTTTTATACTATACCGTAAGTAACACACAATTTTACACACCTTTATTACCTGATAACTGCGAAAGCAACCGCGATCTCTAATCTTGGCGTAAATAGTTCAAATAATTAAGGTACGATTCACGTTAACCTCGTTTTATATTACGCTTCATATTATTAGGTAGTAAGGTATTATTTTAGTTTCTATTTCTAAATAAAAATAAACACTAATTTCTGACATCCATTTATTAACGGAATATAAGTGTATTATTTAATGTAT
>JADANM010005835.1:2196132-2225366 GCA_026213755.1 Eurema hecabe
TATTTATTTATTTATTTATTTATTTATTTATTTATTTATTTATTATTTATTTATTTAGAAAATCCTTCAACATAATCATTAATCGTTAATTTGATTGTTTGATTAACAATTAATAAACTACTTATTTATTTATTTAATTTACTGGATGACATGGCTTGATACGCAAAATATGTATGTGTCACCGGAAAATAACAAGAACACCTAATTTATAAATTTCCTAGGATATTTATAAACCTTCGTAGGATTCTAAACTAGAGACAAATTGTATTATTTTACGGCCACATTTTCGCAAATTGATAAATTTGCGACGTCTCGTGGTAAATAAATCAACTTAGGAATATCCATTTAAAAGGTTCTAAATGGTTCGACCAATCACAGAAAAGCTTTTAATTTTACGCCTTTTTTAAATACGGAAAATAACACACTGCTCTCTGATTGGTTGATGTTGACAGTTATTGAACCGATCAGAGCGCACATGACGTTTGTTAGTATGTACATTGTAGGTACTACCTACAATGTACATACTTATATATAATAATGTTATATGATTTAATTCGCTTATAATTGACTTGACAATATTATTTATTAAATTATAATAAAAAAAATCTGCCTATGTAAATCGGTTCTGAAAAAAAATATATATTTTTTCTTTTGTCTATGGTCGTTTTCATTTTATTATATGCACTCGATAAACGCAATGTGTTTCTAATCCGGATATATTTAATTAAAATATAAGTAAATAAAATACATATATACAAAAACAACAACAGATATGAATAAAACAAATATATATTTAATATTTTACATGCTTTATTTACATATACATATAATGTGACCTATCTCATAGTTGAAAAGTTTAAATAAAAGGAATGTATCCTTAATAAGATAACCCATACATATTTGACAAATAGTCGAGGTACGAAACTTAAGCTAAGTTGAAAATAAGTTATTCATACAACTTAAGTACGCCAAAGCTGTAACATAAATAATATAATTTATTAAATAGTCTTAAATAAATTAATTTTAACTTACATTACCTACCTGTATTCGGTGTTTTTATTGATCAATGGTCTTTTATAAAATTAAAAATCAACAATAACATTTATATTCGCTAGATATTAAACTGTTCGCAATAAACTCAAACTCTACAAATACAATTTTTGCGGATACTGGATGAAGGTATGTATATCCGGATACATCCGGGATTTGCCGCTAGTGTTAAAATAGTACCGTCACCATAATACTGTTTGTTAAACAATCAAACCATAGTCTAAAAAGCATTTCAAACAAATGTTGCATTTCGAAAAATGTACAATCTACAAAAATAATTTATATCTTTGGCACCTATACTTTGGCTCCTATTTTTAGAGCTACATTAAATATTTCTGTATCATAAATAATTGTTGCAACATTTGAAAATTAAACACAATTTAAAAATTTTGATTCCTGTGTGTTATAATTTCACTGGTATACATATAATACGCCAAGTAAAACACAAGGTCATCTCATCAAACTGTTTCCTGGAAGAGATGACTTTAAGTTACGGTTGACATTTATTATATATTATATTATAACTCTTATATTTACGAAGATTTATTGACTAAATCAATTTTCTTTAAATTTTATTTTTACTTACAATGCGGTTGTTTAAGTCCTATTCAGTATTCACTATACTAATAACATCCTTTGTTCAAGTCTCATACAATAGCACACTCAGAAGCTTCATTTTTAATATATTTAATCTCCACAATGAAGAATAATCAAATTTATTGGGTACTTATAATTTTCTATACGTAAAATAATAAAGTGGGATAAGAAAGCAGATACAAGAGTACAAATTTGAATGTTGTTCGGCAATAACTCTCAAACATCAACGAGTATAAACATTGAAACATCGACTCTTATTGTTAGAAAACGAAACCAATAAATTGCAGATTCTACCATATTGGGTACTTCAAACTTGCTCTAAACCCTACTTCATTTAAATGGCACTACTTAAACGTTCAGATAGTAAATGATAGTGAAAATTCATCACACAAATTAATTAGTATGGATTTCAGCCAAAGAGAGGCGAATATCTGATCACATTGCATCACTATCATGGCAAAGGTGCTTCTTCGTAGAAATCTGGCTCGTCATCCTTGTCAATGTCCTTTTGGGCACCGTCCAACTGCAAAGTACCATCACCATTGTAACAATATATTAAAAGGCAACCAACTTAAGAAGTAAGTAAGTAAGTAAGTCTATTTTCTGTATGTAACTAGAATTCTTCTAAACTTCTTTTTTCATCATCATAATAGAAATTTAGCTCTTCTCTCTCTTTTGTTCAAGCAATGTCTGATTTATTTTTGTAAATAGAACGTTTTTAAAATTTTATTTCATAAAAAGACTTGCAGTGACTATTAAACTATAAATGAAAACTATATTAAGGAAGATAAAACAATGAACCGTAACATTGATGTAATGATTAGATCAATCAAGTTATAATTAGATTAGATTTTAAATTAATCTAATCTAATTATAAACTTGAATTATAAAAAAATTAAAAAATAGTTTCAAAATGTAATTAAAAATGTAACCTACAATACTATGAAAGGTAAAAAATAAGCCCTCTACTTATACCAGAAGAAGGAGCCTCTCACAGAAATTTAGATAATAGCTAAACCGATAACATTTTATATCAAATCATTTCAAATTTCGGATAGCATTAGAACCTTCCAGAAACAAAATAACTTACCGCTCGAAGCTGCAACGGTGAGAACACATACACGAGAGACATCCTCAAAGGCACCATCAGTACCAAGAAGAAGGGCAATGCTAGCGAGAATCTCGAAGACTTCACCGCGTATAACACGCATATACCCGCAATCTGAATTATCGTGTATAGGTGCATCTTCATTGTTGGTACCTGGAATATTAATAGAATATGTTGCCAAAGATTCCTAAATGTTATGTGTATGTATTAAGGTGGCATTGTGTTCTTATTATGTAACGTGATAGTAGATACTTTTAGTTAAAAAAAAATGTATAGTTTAACGGCCCCTTGTTACTGTAGTTACAACTACCTTCTTTCTCAATGGTTGTTATTTCGATCCCTAAAATTGGGATTTTTCCCACGCTTAAAGAATACTTTTTCCAGTGCGTGTATGTATATTATTTAAGTATTTACTAAAGAAAAATATGTTACATATGTTTTATTATCAATTATCTAGTTGCCACAATTGAAGCTGTCATTACTATCTATTCTTTATCTAATAGGTTGGGTGATACAAGGATGAGAAAGATGGAATGATATTTAAATTATTTTAAACTAGCCCTCGGTTTAACCCTCTTAAATGCATGTATTTTACACACATAAACTTGTCTCTTGAATCTCTTGAATCACTTTTTCTGATTAAAAAAATCGCATTTTAGTATAGTTGCAAAGAATTAAGCATACATATGGAGAGAGAAGAAATCGACTTTGTTTTATACTATGTAGTTATATAATAATTAAATTATTCGCTTACCCGTCGCACATAAGGTACTTGAGGATGATGCTTCACTGGCTTCAATAGTAAGATGCATCTATCCCAGAACTGGATGCCTCCGAGGGCAGATATACCCATGTACAAGAACACTCCGAACAGTACAGCCATTGGCACCATTCGTAGCCAGCCGGATGCCAGTACCGAGATGCCTACTAAAATAGCCACTAGCAGTCCGGTTAGACGTTGTTCTGAAATCATCAACATAATAGACAAATAAGACGGATGATTGCACAAAAAGTCATATAGATAATAGGATATAGTCCCATTTACGTGTAACGAAATGTTAAAGCAAAACACAAAAAAACATTTCCAACCAATTCTTTTAAACACAGATATTAAAATAATATTTCTTTCGAATGATTTTCTAAGTAGGTACATTGTTGTGTGCAGATTCACACTTCCTTGCAAGTGGCAAATATAGCAATCACGTTAAGGCTAGAAAGGAAGGAATAAGGATCCTCGACCTGTCTAACGACTAACTCCCATGGATCGAGTTCGCTATACGAGTATATAGCATATACTTGAATAAATCACTAGGGCGATTCAGCGTTGTCACAATTAGGCAGTCGTTGCACACTCACCTTTAACTTCAACGATATGTGGCTTGTCTCCAGGCGCGTGTGTGGTAGACATGACCGTCAAGGCTGACACATGGCTCACCGACCGCACGGTGGCCACGCACTGCCACGGCGCTCCGAACATCCCGCACACGGCATTCACCAACGACATCACCACAATGTCCATGTGGAAACCACTCCCCTTCTTCAGACGACGCTCCGGCTTATCAATAATTAACCTATTAGAAATTTCCAATATGTATTCGACATTGCTGAGCTTACAACCATTCGCAAGGGCATCTTACAATATCGCTGAGAGAAGGCATTCGCTAAGCATTATACTAAGTTTACAATGAGTACTCATGTAGAACGAATGTAGAATGTTTTAAAAGATTTCTTACTCGGCAATATGAGTTTCCATAAATACGATGATGTAGACCATAAGAGCTGGTAGAGCCATGGCGAACGCGGCCCACACTGGGATGGTTTCAAGTCCAGGGTTAAGAGGAACCAGCCAGGATCTGTCTGCAGTAGGGCTCAGACCATCGGGCACCTTGAGTTTTTCAGTCCATACTGGCACAAAGGCTGATACTCCCACCATTATTACAATAGCGATTGGTACTCCAAAATCTCCGAGAGCACGGCGAGCCTGGATTAAAGAAAATAGTATGAGACTATTGATCTTACAAGATAAATTTAACCATAGATATAGAGATGTTTAGCTTGTCGAAATATGGAGCACAATAATTAGCCTTAAATATTGTCAGTTAAAGCTTAGATTTGATAACATACAGAATTAGTCGCTTTAAGTAAGATTTAAGATTTGATTTTAAAGAAATTAGAACATAAGTATCTACCTTAATTATCAAAAATTTTCACTTACACTACGGCCCAAGAACTTTCCGTTTCTAAATATACGCAGGTAGTAGGCGATGATAAATGTTAGCAGAGTTAGTATGGTGCAGAACAGAGCTGTGTTCGGCTGAGGAGATATGTGCGATGGTGCTGGTGCTGGAACCGCCGTCACATTGCTTGTAGAATTACCTGAAATCAGTTAAAAATGTATTGTTTAATTTTACAAGTAATACTTACAAGTATATCTAAATTATCCAAATAGATGGACCTGACTTCTGTTTTCTGGGTTAGTTTTACAGAAATCAGGTGCTCGCCTTTTAATTTTTTTAATTATTTTTTACTCAGTAACCGAATAGGTAAAAAGTTCTTTTAAATCTAAACATAAATAAAAGTATGCCCCACATACTTCTATATCTATTCCAAAATTGCATGTTTATCTATATAAAAAAACGACCTGACAGATAAGAAAAAGCGAAGATAATCTTCTTCTTAGTCGGGCACTCTTGTCAGAGTGGTCGTGGTTGCACTGACGTGGTACATGGAATCGGTGGTATTTGGGTTGTGTGCTTTGTTGAGGGTAGTTTTCCCGACGATTTGCTTCCATCTCGTTCGGTTGGAGGCGTACCGAGTGCACTGCACTAATGTTGACTCAGTCGCCGTTTTGATTGAGTCAGTCCAGCGGGTTGGTGATCGACCGCGTGCTCTTTTGCCTTCTACTTGGCCCTGAACTACCAATCTCTCCATCGAGCTTTCATTCCTGGAGATGTGACCAAAGAACTTCAATATTCTCAACTGGACTATCGAGGAGAGTCGGTCCTCAACACGAAGTTCTTTTAGGATGGAAGCATTAGTGCGAAACGCCGTCCACGGTATCTTAAGTAGGCGTCTCCAACACCACATCTCTAATGAATCGATTTTACGGCGATCCTGTATTCGCAGAGACCAAGTTTCGGCGCCGTATAGGAATATTGGAAAGACAAGGCTCTTCATCAATCTCACTTTTGTTTTCTTAGTGATTCTTCTGTCTTTCCAAATCTTTCCCAGCCGTTCCACTGCCGACCTAGTGATGGCACAACGTCGTCTGATCTCGTCACCGCATCCTCCAGTATTGGAGATAGTAGAACCGAGGTAAATGTAACTTTGTACGCGAAGATAATAAGATAATCGAATTGTTATTACCTGTAAGTGTTAAATTCACAAGGGGCGGCGTTACAGTAATGTTTTCTCTGGAATCCTGACAGTAGTCGTAGCCCAGAGGGTGCATTCGGTATAGATTTATCAAGTTCGTAATCGGTTCGGATATGAAAATCAGTGATATCAGGAACGCAAAAATATCTTCTGTGAACCTGAAAGGAGACATCAAATTTTATTTTTTCTTTCTTTATAAGTTCAGCAAAATATAATTCAAATGAGCTTACATTCCCACAAAAGTATCATTTTTAAAATATTTATATGATTAATATGTATTGTTATGATAATTTAATATACTTGCCTACTGATTTTCTTGACCGCAACACTTCCCTCAAGCGAGGCAACGAGAAGAGCAATTACGATCATCCACAAACCGCAATACATTCTTGCGGCTAGGAAATCGAACCCGTACGATCGGCAGAAACTTGCCAACGACTCATCCAACAGTAGAAGAGGACCAGTGGCTCCCGTGATCATCATAGGTTGCCCAGCTACTAGGGCAAAAAATACCCCTCCGACGCACGTAAAAACCTGGATTTAAAACATGACTCATTTTTTTTAGACAATCTAAACCAGGCATCATACATTTTATCGTTTTATACACTCGTGTATCAATACAATTAAACCCCACAACGTATCGTTGACATAACAAAATTACATTATCAATTTCGATAAATCTCTCAATTCGCTATCAGGCGAAACTACCAACGTTCAATGCTATCTTATCTAGGGATATCGATAGTAGCATTATATAATTGATATGTTATGTACTTACCAATGTTTCAGAAATTCCTATTGTCCTGTACGTTTTTTCCGCGAGTAAACCTCCGAATGTGATGGCGGATGAGAGGGCGGCGAAGTACATGAATATAGTGGCTGCAGCACATTGTCCGTTAATTGCGTCGCGGAAATCCGAAATGTAGTACGGATACCGCCTTTTCATGTCCCTAATGACACCTGAGAATTCACAGTCATTTTATTAATACTGATTCATTAACAAGCAATTCAGTAATAGAAAAAATTTACAGACCTCCAAACAAGCGCCCACTTTTTGACAATGGATCATCTGGTTCCTTTTCAGGTGGACCTCCAATTTCAGCAATCAACAGCGCTTTCTTCTCATCTGAAGGTGGCGTTGTATCTTTAGTAGCCGCCCGTTTTCTTTCCAAAGCATCCCGTTTTCGTCGACGAATCATTTCACTCTTCGCGCGTAATTCTTCGAACGGCAACAAAGCTTGCCTTTCCCAATCTCCCGGTGGAAGTACTATAGAGTCATCGAGGAATTCGTTAATAGCTGACAGTAGTTCCCGCCTATCGTCTGCTTTATATGCGATAGAGTGAAACGAAGGATTGGACATGAGGGTAGATATTGAACGACCGACTTCATGGTAGTCAAGGTCGGCGGTAGTTGGTCCAAGGAGGATGAACATAAAGCGCACTGGTATGGGAACTTCGGTTAGCGACGGCATTTGAATGCCTTCAGCGAGTCTAATAAACGCGATGGTTGGCTGTTCCAGAAAGCCAACAGCACCGACGAGAACAGTCGTAGCTTCCGCGTCATCGGGAATTCTTTTCATGATAGAGTCATTGTGTGTTCGGTGCAGTTCATCCTTTGAGCCTACAGTGCCTGTGGCGAGATATTCCACTTCACGTGTGTCTAGTCCTGCTGCTGAGGACTTCTTGCGAGCCTCTCCGCGGTCTGCCGGTATAGCATGAGAGCTTTGACGGCGCTTTTGGTCCGCTAAATTCTGTAAATATATAAATAACTAAGTTTCTTCGAACGCATGAGTGTACGTGAAAATAATATTTTTAGATAATATTTACATGTACATGTTTTAAGAGCTTTAAGTAAGGAAGTTTTTTGTAAGTAGAAGTAGGTATACATTTTTGAACAGGGATTATTATATATTGATTCTTACAAATATTATCTTAGAATCGAGATACATACCACTAAATACTTATATCGCATAACTACACGAATAATACTAATAAGCAAAAAATAAACTCGAAATCTCGGCCGTAAAAAATCATTCCATATGATTTCTACGAACTTAATATACATCATATTAGATACTTACGATTGACGTGCATTCTCAAAACAACAAATAGGTATATGTATAGGTTTTTTGTTCAAGCAACTGCGTGATTGGTGTTAGGTCATTCATTTCACACTGTAACGTAATTGCGCTACTTGTCAAGCGGACATGTTTTGATTTATGAACGGTGAATCAATACAAAATAATACAGGCCGATGATCTGATGGATGGAAAAACGTCTAATGTTGGACCTACTTGGGGCGTGCGTTAACTAAATCATTTGTAAACTTTCAGAGTTACAACTGTTACATAAAAATGCCCATCTTGAACTTTTAATTTATTACTACCCATAATAACATTTATGTTTATTCTAGCCTAAATATACAACTGAGTAATAGCTAATAAATAAAAACCAATTGTACTATACATTATACAGCATTCACAACAGTTTAGTTAAGGCACGCCGCCAGGTGAGGCTACAGTTTCATTACTTGGCAATGAACAGCATATCTTTATGATCGAGTGGATCTCGTGGTCTGATGATTGTCTATCTACGAGAAAGGGTTCACGCGCACAGCATTATTCCGTACGATTATATGAGCGCTGTGGCGTCGGCAGGAGAGGCCTGAGGTGGAGCAGATGGAGCATCTGATGCGGCCTGCGCCTGCGCCGTTGTCTTCTAGCCACAGCGACTATAGTACAACCTTGTGATTATTCTATACCAAATACCTATCCAAACTTTTGTTACAAATCTGAAAGAAATCTGTAGCTTCATCTATCCTTCAACTTTTTCCAACTTCCACTTGGGCTGATTTTTTGTAAAAATTTGTAAAAACGGTAATTGTATTGCAGAGGAAAAACAGCCTCCTTTATAAAAAATGCAGACTAAGATTAGATTTAAAACTATTAGGGCAGAAAAAGCGAGGGTTGCTTGTGATTATTCTTATATCCAGAACATATAAATAAAATGGATCTCTCGTTAAATAATGTTTTATACTGAGAGGCTGACTCGTAGAATTTATCTATGTAGTATAATGTTAATAACTGATATCTTGATTATCGTCATTATGTCATGATAATCTACCATCTATACAGATATATTAATAACCACATTCAGAGTTGCGATGTAAAGACTAAGTAATTCTGACCGACCTAAAATCATTTTTTCGACTCTAAAGATTATATTACTCTTAAGATACAAATTTAAACACGATACATATTTAAATAAGTATCTACTGCTTCATCCAAGCTTTGAAATTTTATATGTACTAATATTACCTAGAAAGAAAAAAAAACAGTGCAAGGCTAATCAATGGATCTAGCGATATAGCTCAACAGAAGATACGATGTCCTAACGCAATACCCTGCTTGCTGTTTATAATCTATTAAAATACGTTCCATTCATCTGTGACAAACAAGGGCGCGAATCCTATGATAACCTTGAAATAATATATCTACAGAGCGTAGTCCACGCAAAACGAATTACATTAATCTTTGATATCGTAAACTTGTCAAAAGATCGATAACGGCGATATGAGCATTGTTTTTTTCACACAAACTGTAAACGGTTTAATGTTTGTTACAAAAGTAACAATTTATTTATCTATAGGTATCGTGTGCGAAATATGATAAGGTCCGACTCGTGAATGTAATTCCTGCAGTGTTGGCTTTATATCTTATTACTAGCTTCGCCGGTGGGCTTACGCAGTTTCACGTAGAATTAGATAGTTTATTCGCAACAGCATAATATCGGAACGACTTTATGTAAACTTATTTTACCATTAGCGAAGGAATCAAATTAGCTTATACGTAAATATAAGTTGCCTGTAATTATTAATTCTGTACATAGGGAAGGTATTTATGCCATTATTGTAATTCCAATCAATGTGTATGGAGCATAATAATTTATTCAAATATGACCACAGACTAAACACAAAATTAGGCTAACACCCAATCAATCAATCAATCAATTTATAGTTCAGCGCGTTCTCGTCTACTTACTATGTTAACAATACAATTCGAATTTCATAAATCATAAATTGGAACTGACAAGACTAAGACTTATATCTTGATAAAACATGTCATATCTTTATAATACTTTAAAGCATTCCTGTTCGATTCGTTATTTGATCAAAAAAACTTTCATATAAATGGTAAGGTAGGGTTCAAGGTAATGTACCTATAGACTAAAAAATAATAATAAAAAACAAAACATTGCCAAAATTTCTTTTAAGGACTCAAACCGCTTGCTTACATCTACTTTGTAACCTATAGAACATCATATTAGCACATTTAGTATATTACCTGCAAGCTGGTATAAGAGGACTGCTTTCGACCGCTAATCGAGAACCTGAAACGTTCATCGTGAACGTGTTTGTGTCGCAGCAGCAGAGAACGCATGACCACCGGTTTATCGTCTTCCTCTATGAGCCCTTCTGCAACCATGCTCTCGACCACCCTATTGAAAACCTTCTATTAATTCGCTGCACTTAACTAGGTACTATAATTTCAGTTGATTTTACTTTTGTTAAGAAACGATGAACAAAAAGACATGTTTCTTTTTTATTTTTACTGATTTTCCCAAGTTAGATAATTCTGGATACTAATAAATTATAATCCTAGGTACTACCTTAAAAATTAAGGCAAAATGTTCCGTATATTTCTCCTTTCAATAAATACAATTCTACCTTGTAAAGCTTACCTGTAAGCGACTCCAGGGAGATCTTTCTCCTCCAGGTCGAGAAGGACCACACCAGTTTCCAAGCATCTCCTCAGATTCAGCAGGGAGTGGAAAGACAGGGAGGCAACGTGGGGCTTTCCCCATCTAGCCGAACCTTCTTCCACGTCTTCCTCATACTTGATCCAACGGGCAGTCTCCTTCCACTCGGCGTCCCCATCTTCAGTAGCCAGCAACTCGTCCAGTTGCACGAACACCTGCATAACAGACATATCGAACGGTACTGCCAAATTACTTCCTCATATGTTACCTTTTATAAAACGGCACATATCTCGTGATTTACGAAAACTTATCACTATCGCTGCCGGTTGATATAGCAAGAATTTTGGCCTATCGGTATTCGTACGACGCTAGATAAAACAATAGCTTTTAGTATTACATATTTCCTAATTCCTTTAGTAGCAGACTTGTAGAAATTTTTTTCAGATCAGTTTTCTGAGTTTTTTAGACTAGACTATTAAATATTAAAACTTGAATACTATCTTGTATAGTATATAGTGAAGCATATAAGAATAAGAATGAAACAATATAACTTACCGCATGAGGACTGTGGTCGTATATCTTCTTGTAAGCAGCATCGGAAAGAAAACTGTGCACCTTGTCGCCTCCATCTTTCCTGCTGACGTGAACCGTCGAAGGCTGTTGAAGACATTTGTTTATTAGTACAATCTATATTATTAAAAAAATGGATAGTTCATTCGGTCCTTCATGGAAATATTCATTTACATAAATATAACGCGAGTTAATATTCATAAAAATCAAAAATTTAGATAGAAAAGGAACTAAGCAGGTTGGCCTTATGGCCCATGAGCTGAATGTTTTTTTAAATAAAGCTGAAGGGATGTTGCGTCAACTGATAGTAAGTGACCAGCATTACCCAAAAGCATTCGCGTCAAGAATGCAAGATGCACAGTTGACAAGTGTAAAAATAATTTGTAAGGCCTTAAATACCCTGGGAAGCAGCTTATGCCGTCGTAAAGCCCTGGGATCGTCGCTGCGATGGCTCCTCAATTCATCCTGGTCAGCTTCAGGTAGGGTTTCTTCAGTGGGTATAGTAGAGACCTTTCTGTCACCAAGCGGCGAGCTGATCAAGGGTCCTACCCTGCCCCCCTCTTGTAAGGAGTATTTGCGCGTCTTATGAGGGTGTAAGTGACGACTGTAACCAAATAAACAAACTTTTATTAGTCTAAGTATGTTTTGGAACTACTACGCGATTTAATAACACGAACCAGATAGACAAGCGCCCCTTTTTTTTAGTGCGGAAATCCTCATAGGATACCCATGGACCTCGGGGTGGGAAGGGCCACGGGTTATGTCGGACTTCTACCGACCAAAATCCCACTGTTTGTAATCATTCTGCCGCAATGAGTGGGGATCACGGGCACCTTCTCAGACTCTTCCGCGAACCCCACAGGTTCCCCATATCAGGGCCCTCTTTTAAAAACACACACAAAACACACACGTCACACGCTTTAATACGTCAGATGATGTTCAAGCCAAGCGCCCGTAGTTTAATGAGTATATTTGTAAACAATAATTACAGTCATAGAATTTGAATAACCTAACGGACAATACTAAAAATAATTAGAACTGCTTTACAACACAAAATTATGTTTAAAAATATAATTATTATTATAGTCCCTAATGCTGTTTCAAGGTTGTTTGACTCATAATTCGCTACCAATATAATTGCTTAAAACGATTACCCAAACCTTATTAAGATTCTAATGGTGTAGAGACTAAAAGGAAGTTAGTTAACCTAAATTAGGTCAGTAAACTGGTGGATCTTCTAAGCGAATTTAAGAAAATAAAAAAATATAAAAAATCAAATGAAACCACTATCATTCTCTTTGTCATCACATGTATGTGTTAACTCGTATTGCTACCAAAACGAAACCGAACGTCTTCAATTCCCATGCCCATTACATAATTTCACAGACTATTTATATACGAATTGCATAAATAAGAGTACTCAAAGTTCACGGCAGTATCCTTCATCGAGTGCATTCGGGATCGCCCACGGCGACTGGCGGAAATCATCGTTGTTTACTCCATTAACACAATGAAATATTACGCTTATCTAAATATGAGAATTCTTCAAGCGCTCTGTAGAATATCTTAATAGAAAATTTGTATCCGAGTTTTCGTAAAATGAGAGAATCGCTTGTAATTAATTATTCGGTAATTAGCTATTTTTGAGAACCATATTTTTGGATTGCTTGGATACAGCATTATTTCAATTATACAAGTTCATCACTACTTTTATAATAGTTTGATATTGAAAACACAAAATATTTATGTTAACCATCGCCTTGATTGTGTCCCAGGTAGGTATATATACTTTAATCTTCATATAGATTATTGTATACGAGTGGGTATATTTGTATGCAGATTCGGCAATATTCTAAGGGTCATAGTTTTTTAATATGAAATAAATATTACTTTCAATAATCAGTTTTTGGAAAAAAAATATGCCTTCATTAACCTCTAAAACTAAGACTGTACCAAATTTCATTAAAATCTTTTCAACTATTTGCTTGCTTGAAAACTTAACAGAGGCTTTATAATATAATTAGTAAGAACACTTTATATTGTGTATTGTTAATACAATGTATATGTGAGGTTTATAGAATCCTGAAAACAACAATTCATTATAATATATATATTTATTTCGCGATAATAACAAGTGTCACAAAACGGCGTCAAACAAAAAATGTTGGCTCCTCTTTTTGGCGCTCCATCAAAACATACGACGTTTTTCAGATAATTAGTAAAACGTGAGAAGACAGAAACAAATTATTATTTATATTATATTAATGCAACAGATTATAAAAGAATATTTTAATTATATTTTGTCTTATTCACGTATATATTGAATCGCAAAATTTGTTAGTAAGCGTAACTCAATAATAGCAGAACGGATTTACATAATTCTTTTTTTTAAGTATAAACCTAGACATACAATGGTTTTTAAGAAAAAAATGGTAAGGATAAAAAAGCCTATACCGTAGAAAGTTTGTACCGTGAACGAAGTCGCGTTGGGCCGGCTAGTCTATAATGTAAAAATGAATTGCAAAATTTGCTGGTAAGCGCTAAACTCGGTAGCGGCTAAACGGATTTACTAACTCTATTTTTAGGTATGTATATATGAAGATGGATTTTAAGAAAAACAATGTACTTAGATGAAGGGTATAAGGTTTCGGGTAGGATAAGTACAGTAGCAATATATAATAGGTAAGTAGTAATAAATACAAGCTATGTCTATAGAATCGTCTTAGCTACGATTTTACGTAGTAAAGTTAACATTATACCTAAGAACGCCAATGTGACCTTAAACTTGATATGCATGTGGTGAAGAGCCAAAATTTCTCACGGCAAAGCATATTTTACCAATGTCCATTGTAGTTTCATTTTATAAATATTTCGTTGGCTCTGAGTAATTGACTTATTATTAGTATTAACAAATTAGTATTATAATATTGGTATCTAAGAAGTACGGTAAAATTGTATTTAAATATTATTCTGCCCTGTCGGTTACTCTCGTTCGAGTTTCCTTTAGTAACCTGCGAGTCAACGACCAATTATAAAACATTATGTTCTATTAGTAGGAAAAATAATTTTCATAATACCCTACAATATACAAAAACTAATTAAACATTTTCAAATCACGGTCACTTTCCAATTATATATCTCTTTAGGAAAACTTAGCAATCAAAGCTAATATCATCTAATGTGTTCTCTTCTTTGCGGAAGCTGATGGATAAATAATTGCATACTATTCTTGGGTTTGAGGTCCATTACTTATATTATAACGGATAAGCGTATACGAAATATTAAAATAATAATTTATACGATGACTATAAAACTGAAATATACTTCCTTACTTTATTTAAATCCGTCATTTTCTATACAACTACGAGTTGCATTGAAAAAAATCTACATTATAATTACGTACTCCTCAAAAAAAGTATAAAAATTAACATTCGTGTGTTCAAAGCACGTACCATATAATTAATAAAAATAAAAAAACGACTAGAACCAAATGCTATGATAATACAAGATATGCTTTGTCTTAGTCGAATCGCACTTTAATTAATTATCAATCAGATAACGTTATTCTTTCGTAACTAATATGAATTTCAGGAACCATAGTTAATTTTCGTTGTAATATTCTTATTATAGATAAGTAAGGAGATACCTATTATTAGTCATAATTTTAACAAAAATTGTTGGTTTTTTTATCTGTTAGCGATTCTATTATACAAAACTAAACAGCTTGACCATCGCAAAGCCGAAAGAAAGGGTTAATGTTTTTAGTACTATGCATGACGTGTTTGTATATTTAATCGTAGCGTCCCAATAATTGACACGATTCTAATTAAAGTTGTCTCAAAAGTTTCTTAATTATTTTACTTAGGTATATTTTTTTATTATTTTCTTATTTGTTTCATTGGGGGAAGAAGTAGAAGTACCTACAAGGTACTCTATCTGTATAAATATAACAAGGGACGGTACATATTTTGTTATGAAATCTTAAATCAATCTTTGCAAATCAGTAGTGATCTTGACCCCACAGCAAGTAATTCCGAACAATGTATTGTTTTGGTCTTTAATAGAATTTTCCAGTTAAAAAAAGTATGCCATTATAACAATATATATACTCTGAATAAAAGAAAGAATTACAAAAATTTTAATCCATTCATTCATGCTTTATTAACATTTCTATAATATCTTATTATCACTTGGACCGCATAACAATTATAAGATATCCATATCGTTCACTTATGCGTGATAAATTTAAATTAAACCGATTTTAATTTCGAAGATTCCTGTCAATTTAGCAATTGAAAGAAGAGGACAAACCTGTCCCTCCTTCTAGACAATTCTCCAACTCCAACCGACTTTCCCAAATGTTCTAACGTTCTAATCTTTAAAATTTGAATGCTATTCAAATCTAAAATTTGAATGCTATTCAAATCTAAAATTTGACTGCAAACTGTCAACGAAACACGATTTGCGAGGTACAGTACCAAGGTATAGAGCTACAAACTACGTTTGTAGTATCACTCATCCCCTCAAACATCTATCCCAAGCACTTAGTTACATATTTAATTAGTTGAATTGAACATTCCTGTATTTAGAAAATTACCAATTACATTATTATTTTGTCTTCTCGTCCCAAAGCTTCAGTTATTCATAGCGACTAAATTATATAAGAATTTGCATAGTCGATAATTACTTTCTATTCATCAAACATTTTGCAAAGATACACCAAAAGTTATTTAAGACTAGTCTTACAGAGAGATACCAAACTTTTGGCAAACAATCTTACGTACCTGGACTCGATGGAAATCTATACTTACCTACTAATATAATAAACCTGAAGTTTGTTTGTTTGTTTGAACGCGCTTATCTCAAGAACCCCTGGTTCGAATTGAAAAATATTTTTTTATTGAAAAGACCATTTATCGAAGAAGGCTTTAGGCTACATAGCATCACGCTACGACTAATAGGAGCGAAGAAATAATGGAAAAAGAAATCGACGGGGACGAAGTCGCGAGCAGTCTTCAGCTAAGGGTCATCGCTGCTATCTTGACCCAGTACGGCAAGGGCAATTGGCGTCTAAGTAGGTACCTTTAAACAAGCAAACGGTACCGCACCGTTGGAGCGAGCAATGCAACGAACGATCTATTTTTTAACTTATTTTTCTCCATTGAAAGCGACTATTCAACGAGGTCTGTTTACATTTTTTGCCTTCGGTGTTTCTCAAAAGGGTTTTACGATTGTAAACATATAAACAGTTATTGTAACGTTTATAAGAATGAAAGGTACAGGCTTAATATATAATGAAACGTTTTGGTAATTATGATAATAATAATTATATCAATGTGTATGCCAAACATAATTATGATAATGACAAACATGTTAACCTACACAACGGAAAATAATTAAGATTCAATGTAGATGTATTTTTGCTCTACATATTTATGCAAGGGTTATATTTCCAGAGATTGCGTAGAAGATATCGTTACAAAAACAATAATGTTTTTGCGTTAGTTGTGTATCAACGATACGTGCAGCAATGTGCTGATCAGTATTATCGCCTATGGGAGAGTATTAGGTTTAGTTAAGGTTTCAATTTCAATATAAGGCATCTATGTATATAAAACAAAGATAGGCTTGTTACAAAACTTGTAACTTGAGATCGGCTAGAAGAATTTTGATTGTTTTTGGTTAAAATAGAAAGAAGAGAAATGGTCAAAGGGTCAAAGTTTATATGAAAGTCCATCCGAGTCGCGGGCAACAACGAGTATACCTATATATAATTTCTTACATCCTGCTTAAAAAGAGGTAATTTAGTGTTAAATAAAAGTATAATAAGCAATTATGAATCTAAGTGTTTAAAAAAATCTTTTTAAGTTAACGAAACTGAACGTTTTCGTCGAGTAACACCACCATCCAGTATGTGAATGATTCAGCATATAAGATAGATGAAGTATTCATTTTTGAAATAATGGGCCGGTAATTTCAGCTTGATGCTTGATGTCAAGACATCATGCGATTAATATGACGAATGTTATGGTCAACTGCTATTTTGATTGACACAATATCTTATTTATACGTCAATCGAAAACGAAGCTTAGTTTTCAAAGTTAATAACGTTTGAAAAAACCAATTCACTATAATATTTAATGCTTTAAGAAAACCCAAGGCGAGCACGTGTTTAAAAATAAACAAATATCTAGATACAAATATTATAAATTAATATTAAACAAAAAACTTTATCAGTTTCAAAGAACTAAGGAATAAACGAAAAAACAATCAGCTAAAACAGTCTAACCGTTCTCATGTTTCTCGCTTAGAAACATTTATTTTTATTTACATAACATTTAAATACTTCTAATAGACACATGTCACTCGTATGGCCGAGACTCACCGCTTATGCGAAACTTCGGAAGCTCGGCTGTACGTCACTGGCATTTTACCACAAACTTTTTAATCTTCAAGGGTACATAATAACTAAAAAAACTAATGAAAAAACGGCTTAGACAATGCCAATATCACGACATTCTGCACTCTATTTTTGGCCCAACTGATGATTCTCTCAGGTGACTTCCGTATCGATGATTTTAAAGTTTGCCAACTTTTACACGTAATTATTCTGTCGTAATAATGTACTAAATTATATTTGTATATCGAGCTATTTATATCGCTAAGCGTTGTGGCTAACAATTCTTTCACCGTAACACGTGAATGGTTCAGATTTTTTTTATTGGTTTGTTTATTATTAGATCATAATGATGTAATTAAATCAAAATAAATGATGTTTGTTTATTCAATTAAAAAACATTATTTACATACATTTATTTTGCAGCCCCGAGAAATATTAAAATCTAAATTACAAATATATTTTTCCAGTGTGGAGATCGAACCCACTATAACATATAATAACAGAAGGCAGATTTTTTAGCACTGCACGAAGCGGTCGTAATTTTAAAGTCTCCTTATTAATATAATCCAAAGGCAGGCTACACATTAAATGCTAATTTATTTAGTGAGATAAACAACAATAAAACTGTATCAATTTCGCAGTGACACAGTGACACACTTACGTATTTATCAAAGCCTTATCGAAATATTCCATTGACATTCTTTTATTTAATTAGCCGTACCATCTACAAAGATTAAGAAAAACTCCAATTTATCTTATACCTAATTAAATTTTCTCACATGTTCTAAATTTATATTATATATTCTTTATTAAAATATATCATCATTAGATATTATTATTTACATAAAATTTTAAAAATGTAATACATACGTTCGTAGTATACGAAAAAACTCGATTACCGATTTAACGCATTTTGCTACATTTCATTCGTCTCTATAGCAGAATATCTATTAAAATTTGGCAAAGATTAGGATCGGGTTTATTACTTGTGAAACCTATTTAAACTCATTAGGAAACAAAAATAAACCATTTCATCAATTGATTTTCACGTAAAATACGAAAAGCATTTAAATTAAATTGTTAGCATTCAATAGACACGTAAAAAGCTTTCGAGTAAAACATTATTACTGTAATACAAAATTATTTTGTTGCGAAAATATTTCTTAGTAAAACCTCATTACGGTAATACAAAATTAATTTGTTACAAAAATTTCACCGTACTAAAGAATGTCAGCATTTTAGGTACAGTCGTCTAAACAATCATAAACCACATGTATTAATATTACAAAATATCTACATTTTTCTAAAATTAAATTGTAATACACTAATTAATCTTTTACTGGACTTTTATTGTTTACATAGTAGCTGAGCAGTGAATTAAGGTATGTAAGACTTCGTAATAAATAAAAAGCATCGACTTATTTATTTATAAATATATCGATATTACATAATCTATCGTCTTCTAATACCTATAGTTAAATATAATATTACAAAGTTTAAACTAATTTAATTTATGTTCTATTTTTTATTCATGATATTGAAAGGGTATTTAAATCTTAAAGATTCTCACTGCCTTAATATTATCGTTGATCGAGTCCATACTATTTAAGAAGACACATAACTGTTCATTTAATATTAAATAAACACCTACATAATAATTCATTAGATTATCTATTATAAACTTAATAAATTTTGAAAACTTTAAAACGTCATTAGTTTGTGATTGAGTCAATATAATATAAAATACCTATATTGTATAATGGAAAATTGGATATGAAAAAAAAAATAAGAAGTTAACTTCAGTGGAAATCTTAAGACAACGTCATAGTCGAATATAACTTTATTTGACTGAACTACATGTATTTCGTAACATCATCATAGTACCCATTGGACAAAATAATATCTTATCTGAAACAAGAATCGGATGCAAAGGATGATTTTAACATATTTTCAACCACTTACGTAAAGTCAAGATCCAGAAGTTCCAAAAAAAAAAAACAATATACATATAAAGTCTAGAGAGTTCCAAAAGACAATCATCTACGTACTTGTGTCTTTGATAGCGGCGTTCCTCGCTCGCATCATCCAGTGGTTCCTTTTCATCATCCTGGTCTTCATCGAACTGCACGTGTCTCTCGTCCTCCTTATGGCGCTCGTCGATCACAGACCCTGAGCTTGAGAGACCTCCAAGCATCTGTCAATAAATAATATAATAATTCCATAATGTATTAGTAAGAATTTAATATCACAACAATATACCAAAAGAATGTAACATAGCCTTCCTGATTTGTTTATAATTTATTAGAGAACTTTAAATAAATATTATTATTCTTCAATGGTAATAAAAATCATTACATCATGAATCCAGGTTAGTTCAGCTTTTTATACAGCGCGAAATATTTTTTTATACCCAGCCACAAAGTAATTAAAAATAAAATAAACAAAAAAAAGACAAAGAAATAACGACTAAAAAACGAACCATTATTGGCGCTTTATTCGAAATAGGGCACAGATATATAATAAAGCGGTATTATGCCGCGCATTTTTATACATCTGTCAAGGAGCGTACTTTTTTTGAACTAGATTCGTTCAATTTGGAGACAGGTACAGAACTAAAACCGAGTTAATATAAAGGCGTACTGTCCTTGAGGTGGTGGTCGTTATAATTCGATCGATATAAGTAGCATACTTATTGGTGACTTGCTGTGTATCAAATCCCGTAATTGTATTATTAAATTTAATATTCATACGATAATTACATCGATATGCCATCAACATGCAGTCGGTGACTTTTAATTTTGATTAAAATGGTAACTTGGGTAGTGGATTTTTTTCAATACGGACACAACTCTTTTCTAAATTGCCTATAATTATGAATAAAAGTGCCTGTGTGCGTGTTTTTGTGTTCGTAATAAAAATGTTCATTTGCTATTTATTCTGGCTATATTCCTTAATCGTTTGTTGTGTAATCACACAATCCTTAATAATTCTTTCTTGTAAAAAATATACATACCCTGACATCAGAACCACTGAAATGATGCGCGCTGACCGGAGACAAATCCGAACTGCTGGTCACATCTGAAACAAAAGATAAATTTAAGGAATCTTTTTAAACAATCTTTCTTTATGGAAAAGCGGACAAACGAGCAGGAGGTAACCCGGTCATACCAACCCGGTAACCACCTCCGTCCATAAGCATTCGCAAGTCTCTCTAATGTGTTTCAAATTTTAGCCGGCTCTAAATTTTTTAATGTGACCTCTTTTTAACCGACTTCAAAAAATGAGGAGGTTAACTATTAGTAACTTTTTCTTTGCACCCGTCATCACTCATAAGCAAATAGGTAAAAAGTTCATTTCCCTTAAGGGTTTCGTTACTAATTCACATAGAATTAACAGTTTATAAAAAGAAATTGCATGAATCAGTAATGTCTTATCATTTAATATCGATATTACCTATCATGAGTTTTTTTTTGTGTGAAAATTGGTCATTCCATTTTTCGAGTAACAATTCAACCGGATTACAATCATCCTACATTTAGGTTTTATTTTTTGTGGATTTTTAATTCAAAGAATTTTGGAATTCTTTAAGATCACTCTTTAATACAATAGATATTGTAACAATGCAATTCCTCAATTATAGAAATTTCATTTCAATAAACATTATTTTTTTTATTTGCCAGCTGTTGAATTTTGTTTTACTTTTTATGCAAAGGAGGTTCCTCTATAACATTAACTACCGGAAATCCGCAATTTCACTTGATTCCAATAAAAAATCCATCTCTTTTTATTTTTCATATTTCTTCTGCTATTCAAAACGGAAACGAATTTAGCAAAACGTTGTAATAATTTTATCTCGAGTTTTCTTTTTTTTCATTTATTTATACTAGCAGCCCCCGGTGGTTTTACCCGCATTTATCGATATATTGTACACACTAACTTTCCTCTTGAATTAATCTATCTGATACAACCGCAGGAATATCGGTTGTGTAGATCTAAGCACATGTAGGGACAGACATAAAACCGAAACGGATTTTCATGCTCATGAGGAAGGTTAATGTCGCACATCTACTTCTCAAAAGTCATAAATGTATTTTATATGAATGCTTAGGAATCTCTTTTTTTATTCAAAAACTATACGATAGAGAGCGCCACTATCATTATAGCATTCAGTGCAAAATTATGACAAAAAAAAATCTCTTTAATACGCTCTAGTGAAAAATTTAGATAAAGACATTTGTGACTTTATAGAACTAGATGTGCGATGTGTACAACTATCATAAAATGAAGTCAATCGCATAATATGTACTGCATATTTATTTAGTGTGAGAACTGAACACACTGCCAACCTTGATACGTCATAGCACACCAGGTTTTCTAAAATTTAAGCCAGTGGGGGTAGTTGTATTTTCGATACGCTAGTGTTATAAAAGACTAGTTGCACCACACGGTTTTGCTTGCGAATCTGTTATTTAACACGTTACCATTATCTATAACATGATATGAATATAATAAAAAATTTGTCATGCAATGAATTCGCGACATTAATGGCATTAAAGGCAAAAATGGTTGTTTCGCAAGAGATGGGCAAAGATTATATGTGCAAAGATCTGTTAAATAATCTTACCTTGCGTGTACGGCGGTGGCGCGGCGACGTCTCTCAGAGGCTCGCTGGTTGCCTGAAGCCGAGGAGGTTGCCCCTCTCCCCATAATACGCGGTCCATCTCATCGTCCAGCCGAAGCTCGTCCTCGGCCGCACTCTGCACATAACGAAGCACCACCCATGTTATATCCATGCTCACAAACAATCTAGAACAGTCTTGAACGTTCTCGAATGTTCCAGAATCTATCACCAAATGTTCCTGCACATGAACACTGATTGGTCTAGCTTTGGGAAGCGATCGGCCCGATATTACCTGTTGCTCTGTTTAAAAAGCGACCGGGCAACGCGCTCGCGCATGCGTGCTCCATATTTACCTCCGAAAAGTTCATAAAATTCGACAAAACGCACGCAAATGTTTATTTAAAATAGGATTTTTACATTGCACAGAGAGCAATGGCCTACACAGACAGGCTGGTGGGATAACAGATAGCGCGAATATCGAAACGGAATATTTGTTTCTTTTTTTTTTTATAACGAAACTTTGAACGTTGAAGCTACGTTTTCATTTGAAACCTTGTTGCTGATATGCCCTTAGATTTCCAGGGACTATTTTTTTATTTTACAAGGGTGGTTAGAAGTGAATAGTTTATTTCAATGATTACTAGAGCTACTAGATACAACTATAAGTCAATTAGAACCATAACTGTTTATTTGTTTCATTTGTTTCACCCCTGCCCGGAGCAAAGGGTAGCACTACATTGGTAATGGGCTGGCGTTTCTCTTACCATCAGCACGACGTCCACCTCGTCTTACCACTTCATAGAATAAAAAAAAATATATTTTATTGGTTGTAAAATTTTTTCAGCCTTTTATTGGTACCGACTTCCAAATCACGAAATAGTTATTAATCAATTCTATTTAACACTAAAATATAAAAAATCTATTAGATGGTTTGTACGGACAATTTTTTTATCGTTTTTTTAACTTAAAATTTGATGGTGGGTTTTATTTTTCTTCATTCTTTAATATATTGAATAAAAGTAGATTCATCGATATACCTAAATAAATTGTTTCCACTTATCTCTAGTCTCTACCTACAATCTGTTTTCGACACAAACGTTCTACACTAATCAAATACTACCCAGTTACATTGGACGCAGCTGACTATTCGATTATGCTAAAATCTGCATGGACATTGAACATACACGTTAATTCCTTTACAATGCAATACATTATCGGATAACTTACTTAAAGATATCAAATGGCATAGCTTCATAGTGTTAATAAAACAGCTTAATTAAAAGTATAGCTTGCATTTACTTTATTTTTTATCTTCATTGCCACTTGGGGCAAAGACCAAGTGTGTATTGTTTTCCTTATTACCCAACTTAAATACTGAACATCAAACCATATCGCATATATCTCGATACTTCAAACATTTCCTCGAAACAGTATTGTTTTATTTGATGCACATTCTGTATGGAAAGCTTTTCCAAGGGCTGCATCCCCAACCGTGACCTTTCAACTGTCACGTACCACTAATACCTTCTCGATTGCGATCTACGGCCGAATATAAACATTAAACACTGTGAGCATTTCAATACCCGTGACTCTTCGTCTGACTAATAAATAATAACAAATGTTTCTATAGGCTAAACTTTATTAAAATGACTCGAGAACATTCATCGAGAAATTTTCTTATGTATCGGAGCAGATGGACAAAAAGAATAATCAATATAGTGAAAAATATTGTAATATTAGTTGATTAGTCGAACCTCCTTTACTTGGCTTATTACAATGTTTAAATTCAAACATAAAATGATTGTGTGGCATTTATCAGATGCTATAAAAAACACAATGCTGAGGGCATTGTGAAAATAAGGATATTGGTTATATAATTAGTAATCGAGGTCAGTATACACCGTTAATATGTCACTCTGAAGTTTTACTTATTAAGAACCTAAGAAAGAGCCATCATGAAGCAAACAATCATTACCTCGGCATCACTACATACACTACGACGTCACTCTCTGCGACATATATATATATTTTATTATAGATACTATCCTTTCTTTTTGACCTTTTATGTTCAATATTCTATTTCTATACTCGTCTTCCTTATTATTAGATTCTGACGTCATAATTACATTCAGTTTTTTCAAGTCACAAATTAATAAATTCCTTAATAATTGTGTTCCTATTTCTCAACCTCGATTCGATCAAACGATTTTCAATTCAATATCAATCATACATTGAATATTTAAGAGGTCTGTATATCAAAAGAGGGGAAGTGGGAACTAATCAAAAGGACTAAAATGTTAAAGAAATCGTTCATTTTCTAACTTTATACGATTTCCCTTACGAATCATTACGCGATGTCAATATTCAATTAAGTTAGTACGGGAGCTTAATTTTTATCTGTTTATTACACTGATTGAAAGAAGCACTAAATTATTACTATATTATATACTAATATATACTGATTTTCAGAGAATTTAGCTAATGTATGCCTAAATGAAAATAGCTTTGAGAGGCTTACAATGGTACAAAAATATTCATTGCGTTGGCAGACCGGTAGGATTTTCGGAAATTCCCATATGAAATGTGAAGCCCTATATATCTGATATTAGACTGATGTTCAATGCACATGTAATATAGCATGATTATATTGCTGAAAAAGATTTATTTTAGACAAAATTTTATGTTTTAATTGTATCGTAAAATTTCGTTAAACTTTTTATCTAAAAGAACTAGCTGCGCCTTCTGTTTTGCGAATAGTACTGAATCGCGCTTATGATAATTTTTCGAGACAAAATATATATATTCTTCCTTCAAAGTTCAAACCATTAGCATCTAAGGTCTCATTAATCAGTCTATTTACTGTTCCTGTATTTTCTTTCGGTTCTAAGACGGAAAGAAAAAAAGGTGATAAACCTTTCTTGCTTCAATACTATATACTAGTATAGTTATAACTAGAATGTTATTGATATTGTACCGGAAATGAAACTTGATTATAATACATATAAGCTAGTAAATTCTATTATTAGACTATAGTATGGAAGTCAGATGCTAGATAGTCGTAGACTGAAATCAGACTGAGCGGAAATGCATAGATAGGTACATAGATTTCGTAGTAATTAGTTTCAATACATCTATATGTACTATTATATGTACACTTTCCTTTATAGCCTAAGTGTATCAAACAATAAAAAAAAACCAGCCTATAATGGCCTGTCAAGAGCGCTCTGAAAATGTGTTTTTTTTTTTTTTTTAACTTTTTTTGTTGAAAGGATCAATTTTATCGGAACATATTAATTAATAAAACAAATCTACTATGTACTATAATTATTTGTTACAAATTTTCAAAGTAATGATAACATTTATAATTATAAAAAAAATTAACACGAACTTAATCTACATAAAACAACGTTAAATCAACTTCGACTGTTGTAAAAATTATTATTAAATTAATTAAAGATTTTTAAAACAACAAACATTTATAACGCAACCACAGACGTACCTAACATAGAAAAAATATTATTAGTCTATGGCCGTACCTCTTTTCCCGCGTAATTATCAAATGTCAAACGAGGCTCGGCCCCGAACCGCGCTCAGAGCTTACTGCCGGATGACAACACAGATACAACGCCGAGACCAGCCATATCGAGAGTTCATATTGAGATAGGTCATCGATTCCTTTTAGTTTAGCTATATTTATAACAATTCAACAAAAATATCCTAAGCTTATCAACTATTCAGTAGTTTTTGCGTGAAACGGCAAATATCATCCTTACCTACGTACATATATATGAAGTCAAACGTTGACGTTTATAATATTAAAATAATTAAAAATATTATCGCGCAACGAATAAAACAATTTTTTTATTATAACTATAGTTATTAACTTGGATAAGTTAAAAATGTTTAAAATCCTTCTAGTTTATTACAATATGCATATAAACTTTTAGCCCAAACTTTTTTTTTCGTAATACTGTTTCTATTTCCTAGACTGTCTCTTAAACAAATTTCATTTTAATCGGTTCACTAGTTAAGTTGTTAATGTGAAAAATATATTGCTCGCCAAAAGGACCATAGTGAAGAATATTGCAATCTATTTAAAAATAATCATTCTTTATCGTCCTTATAACGTAATCATCCTTCGTTGAATAACACGTAAACACTTAATATAAAAACACATTATGTTGCTTCATACATTTTCCTTACAAAGTGCAAAGTTAAGAGATTTTAATAGACAATTTTCCTTTAATAGATTGCACTGAGACTGCCTGGCGTCACGTGGGAGCAATCAATGGGGCCGATGTGTGCGTGAGGTGCGTGCATGCGTCACGTGTCACGTCACACACGTAAACGTACTAGTATATAAGTATTCTTCAAAAATTCATGATACATAAGTAACGTATGTAAGGGGTACTAACACTACTAAGATTTTTTATGCCAACGCAATGTCATATGATTTATATTACAGACATTTTTTTTTGCGAGGAAAAAAAAAATTCATTTCGGATACCCGTTCCCCCTGGGAGGCGAACGCGGTATGTTGGACTCACACGCTTAAAAACGTGCATCCACCGAATAAAAATCCTTGGTATTCCTCCATGCACTTTGCGACCGGCTAACAGACACGCGTAAGGCATTCTCCCTCTTGTCCGCTAGTACCGGCCGCATTGCTGCAACCCCTCCACGGGGGCGGGACAACAGGACTACACCATCCCGCACCTCTCCGCGTCGTGGCCCACAAGGGCAAACCACAACCGTCGCAAGCGCCCATTGGTGAGACCCCTACTAGGCTTAAGTAGGAAAAGGTGGCGAGGTGCTATAGACTTATTACCCTCAAATATATTATTAAGTATAGGATCATATTTAGGCGAGTGAAAGTTCTATCGTTTTTATAAAATCTTAACCTATTATTTCGAAAAAAAAGACATTTTGTTATGCGCACATAAATGTGTAGAGCCTAAATATGTCCAGAAAAATAGTGAAAAGTCTATTGTTATCAGGTTTCCTTAAAAATCGTGCTTATAACTACATACATTGACGACGGAGACTTTCAAATAGTAACCAACTAATTCTTTTAACTGCTATAACATAAAAATACTAATACGAATAAAACCAAACAAGCATAAAAAGCAAGAAGTGGCAGGGTCAGCCTTGTTACGTAAAAACGTTTAAAGGTAAAAGGACGCTGACATCTGCCAATGGATTTGACATTTTGTTTTAAATATAGTCGTTTATTAAATTTCTTACTAGCTGCATTCCGAAGTTTAGTTGAATGCTTGTAGCTTGAATATATTTGCGGTTACGGTCTAGACGTGGATACGGTCAACAGGCTTACAAGAAGGTGGAAAAACTACAAATTTTTTCGCCATTCTGTAGAACTTTAGCAATATGTTTTCTTTAATCGATCATACAGAGAAACTCCAAACTGCAACAAAAAACCTAGACTGATCTAAAGAGGGATAAAATACCAAGAAAAATGCAAACACATTCTAGCGATTGATAAAATGAATCAAACACTGATTTGCCCTTGTCTTACGCAGGTGCAGTATAACAATTAGATACTGTAAAACTATAATAGCCTTTAGTAGAACAAGTTACGTTTGAAGGTGTCATGTGTGACACACACGCGAACACTCACTCACACACATAAACACACACACACACACGCGCATACACATACACACATACACACACACACACACACACATACACACACACGCTGGACCACCTTAATCTACTTTACTAGTGACATTTACTCTTTACACCAATACACGTTTACTGTCGACACAATTTTTTTCACATTTTCCTTGTTAATTTAAAAAATTAATTTAATTAATATCATGTAATATTCATGAGAACGCAGAAATCTGTGTTACATTTTTTTCTTTATTTTTATTTTAGGATCACCTCGATTCGGTTAATTAGGTATCACAAATATTGTTTCGACCAGTGATTTTGACGTGATAAATGCAGCTTGGCTCAAAGTAGAACAGCGCACCCTTCGCGATCTCAATAAGTCAAAGACAAGCGACCCCTTTTTAATGATAAACAAGTGCGATACTAATTCACTGGTACTTTGTTAGCGACTGAAGAGTTACAAAACTTCCACCCAATGAGTAAGAACTAAGAACTCACATCTATACTTCTTATACTAATATATAAAGCTGAAGAGTTTGTTTGTTTGTTTTTTTGAACGCGCTAATCTCAGGATCTACTGGTTCAAATTGAAAAATTCTTTTTTTATTGAATTGACCATTTATCGAGGAAGGCTTTAGGCTACATAACATCACGCTGCGACTAATAGGAGCGAAGTTATAATGGAAAATATGGAAAAAACGGGGAAAATTATTCATCTTTGAGGGCTTCCTTTGCGTGCGCTGTGAAAACGGTTCAAGATACAAAAATGTTATGTATGAAAGAATTACTCCTCTTTAAATGATCTAAAAAAAGTCCGCAACAGACATATATGTCTATCTTCTAAGATTGACTCACTATAACATAATAATAGAAATATATCCGACGGGGACGAAGTCGCGAGCAACAGCTAGTAATACATACATAAGCTAAGACTATTGAAGTTTACTAAACTACTTAACCACTTCATTCGACGACCTTCTGACGACATTCTGACGACCGCTTGGCGCAGTGGGTAATACACCTGCCTTCTGCGCGAAGGGTCGTGGGTTCGATCCCCACACCGGAAAAATATATTTGTAATTTACATTTGTATTTTTCTGGGGTCTGGGTGTTGCTATGTA